>LR751490.1:0-35886 GCA_902729485.2 Mus minutoides
AAGCCTCAAACCATAAAACTATTTTCATTGCTACTTCATAACTGTAACTTTGCTACTGTTATGAATCATGATGTAAATGTTTTTGGAAACAGAGGCTTACCAAAGTAATTATGACCCACAGATTGAGACCTGTTGATTTAGGTTAACCATACCTGTGTTACTACACAGATGTCAATTGGTACTAGAGTTATTTCAGAATCTAAAAGTCTTTAATCACCATTTACATGTGAGTATAATCTCTTCTTTTGTCTGGCCTTCTTGATAAAAGGTAAAGCAATTTGGAAACAGGAACTCTCAATTGAGAAAAAGCTGCCATAAGACAGGCTTATTGGCAAGTCTGTGAAGTCTGTGAAGCCTTTTTTTTTTTTTTTTTGTTTATTTTTTTTTGGGGGGGGGGTGCGCGGTTCGAGACAGGGTTTCTCTGTATAGCTCTGGCTGACCTGGAAATCACTTTGTAGACCAGGCTGGCATCGAACTCAGAAATCCTCCTGCTTCTGCCTCCCCAGTGCTAGGATTAAAGGCATGTGCTACCATCACCCAGCTGTGAAGCCTTTTTTTTTTTTTTTTTTGATTAATGATTGATGTAAGAGGGCCAGATCATGTTAGGTGTTGTTATCTCTGGACAGATGGTCCCAGAATATGTAAGAAAGCAGCTAGAGCAAATCATAAGGAGCAAACTAGGAAGCAGCATTCCAGAGTGGCCACCATTTCAGTATTTGCCTTCAGGCTCCTGACCTGACTTCTCTCAGTGATGGACTGTGATGTGTAAGTGTAGGTGAAATATTCACTTTCAGGGTTTTGTGGCTGGTGTTTCGTCCCAGTAATAGAAACCGATAACATTGTATGCTTTAGTGCAAATACAAATATTAAGAGTGCTGAGTGGTTGTGTGTGTGTGTGTGTGTGTGTGTGTGTGTGTTTTCAGCACTATTATTTGCTTGGACTTAGAATAAGCCAAATTTAGGACTATTTGAAACATTTAAATAATTAAAATTTGCAGACATTGTAGAAAATAGGTCATTTGTTTTATGTAACCTTAAGGAAGAACAATGTTATGTTTAAACTCAAATACTATGAATTGAAACAGATACTATATATTAGTTATCTTGGCCCACAATTATTTACAGTCATTAAATATTCAAAGATTAAAATCAAATAAAATACAGATATTTTCCTATATTTTAAGAATAGATATCACACATATAACTTTATCTAGAAAAATATATGTGAAACTTAATTTTTCATAGAAATTTATATCTGAGTATTGTAAATTTGAAAAAAATAGTAAAATTAAGTATGCAGTTTTTACTTTTTCCTTCTATCAAAAACTATCTTTCTGAATGTTTATCCTCCATATAATTTTAATCATCATTGCCTTTCATCCTGATTGATATAGTCTGTTTTTTACAACAAGGAAAAAGGATAGGTCAGTAACTAAGCGATCCAAAACTGATCATTCTGTGCCAACATGCTGCTTTAAAATCTGTGTAAAATAAGGAAAATGCATTATGAATTAAATTTTCTGATTTAGAATAACGAGGTTCTGTAGTAGTAGGTTCTGTCTTTATATATATATAAAGACTTTATATAGAGAGACATATATATATATACACATATACATATATATAGTCTACAGAAACAAATATATATGTTTCTGTAGACTTTAACCTCCATCAGCAGCAACTCACTCTTCCATTAACTCTATTATTTACTTCACCATTCAAAATATAAATCACTAACTTTAATTTCGTTTTATTTGAAATCGAATATACTCTAGACCATGCTTTTGAAAAAAAATATATTATTGATTTCAGACTTGCTTATCTTCTTGATTATGAATGTCTCTGTGATGAAATTCGTGAACTTGGTTCACTGTTGCTGAAAACAGTATTTAGTTCTCAATTTGGTCCCTTTCCAGTTGTTATTATAAGCAGTTGTATGTGTAAAGGCCAGATCACTATTGTTTCCATGTTTAATCCTTTTAACTCTTCTTCTGCGTGTTTTCGGGATAATCAGATCCACTAACCATGGTCCAGGTTTATTCTCTCTGTTTTCCTGTCATGTTTTCTAGTTTTTATTACTTTATAATTAATGATATTCTATTATAGATTTTTTTTTCTGTTCCAGAGTTTGGTTCATTTTTGTTTTATTTTGTGGGTTCTGTAACAGATTTATCTTTGCCATTTTAAGTCTATTAAAGTAACCTCAATACCTACTTTTTTATGTATTTCATGAATTATATATATTCTCCTGTTTATACTGGGTTGCATTTTTCTTCTTTTTCAATAACAATTGTTATTGTATAGTGGAATATGATTACTATATTTTACTCTGGATTTTATCATTTTAATTAACTCACAGATAGCTGGTGTAAAAATTTACTGGAGACAAATCTTTTATATGCAAACATAATTTTATTTTAAAATCTGGCCCCCATGAATTTCAGTTGAAAGCATAGTATTTGTTAAAGCTCTTGAAATTGGTGGAATTTTTACCAAAATGTATTCCCTTTTATGCTGGGGCCTGAAATCTTTACAAAGTTCCTGGAGATTCATTTGTTTCTGTTGTCACTTCGTACATGAACATTTTGAGTCCCATAGGGACTGTCTGTAGGAACAAGGTTTACAATTACTCTTCCCTAACAGACTTTTCAGAAATACCCCAACTCTAACTTCTAGGTCCTCTGTAAGCCAGTAAGTTCAACTGCTGATTTTCTAAAACGTGGTAAAAACATTGCAGCTTTGTTTGTCTTATGGTTCTTACTGAGAGCAGACTCCTTCCCCCAGTCCCTCCCTCCTTCACATCCCTCTCACACTCCCACACTGGAAACAGAAGAGTGTATTAGGTTTCACACTTGGGACATATGGCAAAAACTTGCCTACTCATAATGTCAAGGTGGATCTGGCAGCCGGATCCTCGCTGCATCTCTCAGGATCTACCTGTTACAAGACCCTCTTGACCGTCATACCTCACCCCTACCCTAAACTTTCTCTATCTCAGGAGGCTGTGATGCTTTCCTCTAGATAATCCAATTATTTGTGGTTGTCCTTTTATTGTACTTTGGGGAGTTTCCCTGTTCTCACTCTCCTTTCCTGTCCTCCTTTCCTCTCATGGATCGGTGTCATGTTCACTCTGGACTCTCCCCCATGTCTCTGCCTCTGGCTATGCTTTCTAGCACATCTGCAATAAACCTTTTCACTCCACCATACCTAGGACCAGTTATGGTTATTCCCTTTTCTGTGTCTTCTTTTCATACATCTGGTCCCAAAACCTAAACCAGTAACGAATGTCCTTTCCTTTCTTTTTTTTCTTTTTTCTTTTTTCTTTTCATTCAGAGTGAATGTCTAGTGCATGAATTTTTATTTCTTAGACTTTATCTTTCAAGCATATTATATATTCTCTACAGGACTTCTTTAAAGTTACCAGTCCTCTTTTATAGAAACTCTGAATCCATGATTTAATAACATGGCAAAGGTTATACCCTATCCTGATTTTAACCCTTCTTGCAAACTCATCGGTGGTTTCTATTGATTATCAGTTGCCTATCTTGTTGGTAATTTTAAAACTATGAAGTGAGCCAACTGTGAGATTTAATTTACTCTGTAAGGATGTCTGTGTGTAAACTTTTATTACTTTTATTCTGTTGTTTTATTTTCTCTATACTTTTTCTTAGAACATCCTCCCTTCTAACACCAGTTCATGCTCTATTTAAAGAGCTGCCTTTACTCAGGGATAATTAAGGAAGAAATGGCAAGAGAGCCTGAATAGTGAATAACTGTTGTAGTACATGAACTCAGTGTCTGTGACTACATGCAAGGACCAGCACAAGATCAAACCATCTAAACCAACATGGAAGTGGAGTGGGTGATGGATCATAAGGCCACACCCCAGATAATAACCTGTTGGCAAAGGATGGCAATTTAGGCAGGGAAGGGAGAATTTTTTCTTCAGGAATGCTGTTTATTTTTTGGATGCCCATCTACAGTGGATGATTCTATAATTATACACATAAGACTAAATGTCTGTCAGCACCAAATGGATTCAGTAGGTTTAAAAAGGAGAGAATTAGTTGGGAGATTAACAGGTGGGGTGGGAAAGATAGGGGAGGTTATGAAGGGGAGATAATGGGGGTAATTTTATCAAAATGTGATCATTTGAAATTTCTGAACAATAAAATTAATATTAAAATGATGCTTTTAAGTTAATTACAGTTTTAGTATAGTATTAAATAGTTGCCTATATCAGTTATGTATATGTATGTTGTTGAAATGTAACACACCCTACCTGTGTATGATGTATCTAGAATGTTGCCACAAAAAACAACAACAACAACAAAAAAAAACCAACCAAACAAAAAAAAAAAAAAAAAAAACAAGCAATGGCTGATGAATCACTATTGTCTTGTATGTACTTGACAGAATGTACTCTTCTGTCTAGAATGTTATAGCAAATTACCACAGATTAGGTAGATTAATATGTAAACACTTTTTTTTTTTTGGTTCCCCAGACTTAGGCACTATAAGTTCAATGAACCGATAGATTTGTTAGCAGGTCAGATTCTGCTTCTTGTTCTTGACCCTGCATTTCACCCTGTTCTTACATGGTAGAACAGGCAAGGGAGTCTCTAAAGTCTGCATTATGTAGGTTTTAATTTTGTTTCATATGTGTTGCTTGTCTTTTACATCACTGTGATAGAATACCTAAGAAAAGCAACTCAAGAAGGGAAGAAACATACCATTTTGTTCATGGTTTCACAACTTTTATTCATGGTCAGTTGGCTGCATTGCCTTCAGTCCTATGGATGCAGAAACATGGGTGAATAGATTAGAATAGGAAAGCTGATGTCATCGTGATGTGATGTGTGTGAAACAGAGAAAGAAAGGAGAGGAAAGAGAGAAAGGCCAGGTAAAAAGAAAAATACCCACCTCTTAGTACTCAAAGAACTCATCAATGGGTTAAGTTGCTGATGAAGATGGCTCCCTCACGATCCACTCACCTATCCATACACCAGCTGAAGATCACCCTAGGGCAGGAAGGGAGACTCCATGCCCATATAATAAGAAAACATACACCCATGACATGACCTAACACCTCCCAAACTCCCATAAATCACAGCACTGACTGGATCTCAATTCAACCTGTAGGTATAGTCAAGAATGCTTCCAACTATTGTATGACTTAAAGCCTGAAGAAGCTCTATTACATGATAAACCATAGAGGATATAGTTTCAATTAATATCATCAGCAAAATACATTAGATTTGAAAAAAATATGTTAGCTTTAGTTTTCAAAATGCTTTCTCATAGACTGTGGTTTCTGTTGGTGGTGGTGGTGGTGGTGTTCTTGACAATTCAGCAACAAACCTTTAACCTTTTTTTTTTTTTTTTTTTTTTTTTTTGGTTTGTTTGATTTCTTCTGTCATCTGAACTTTCAATCTATTGGATTTTGCTTCTGTCTGAAAATTGGCAATAAGCAGACATTTACAAGATGCTGGTAAAGATGACATTGCTGTGCTGTTTTTCTGTTTCAATATTAATATATTCAGATTTAAAATATAATTAACATTCTAGGCTTTGTGGGGTTTTATTTCAATAGATATGTGAAAACTTCCCTTTCAGAACTGTAGGCATCATTTTCACACCTACCAATCTCACTCCAGTTTTTCAAGTCCACAGGCTTTCAAAGGTTCAGTGCCTAATCCTCTTACTTAAGTGTAACACATTTAACCTGTTTGTGAACTCCTTCACTAGAGACATTTCTATCACTGAATCACATTTCCATGCCCACAATGATGTCTTGTCCACACTAAACAAAAATGTTAATGAGATGTTTTCTCTAATAAAATGTGTAAATTGCTTTTCCCTTTAATGGATTTTAGTTACACGAAGAAATGCTTTTGTACAAAATGAATTGATAAAGATAGATAGGTTTCTACTAAATGCAATATTGCACTTTAGTTTGAAAAGATGTTTGGCTTTCTTTTAAAACCATAATCACTTATAGGTTGATGTCAAGCTCTTTCAGATATTCTAGGTTTTAATAATAAATTTTGATTAAATCTGATTATGCCGTGTTATAAAACTTCTACTAACACGTTGAATTTTCTGAAATTATCATGTCAATAAGTGATAATTTGTTTTTCAGAACTAATTTTTCTGTCTGTCTCTCTGTTTTAGTAGTCATGATTTTGAAATAATGAAATCTAGAGTTTTAGAAGTTTTTAGGTGGCAAAGATATTTCAACTGGCTTTGTATTTTACTGTTATACAATAAGTATTGAATAAACATAATTTTACCATCTTCATAATACCAAAAATAGGAATGGAACATTTTAAATATTTCTAATATTGTTTTAATATTTCCAAAGGTGTTAAGTATTAATAAATTTTGTTTAAAATTATATATTAAGAGAGGGTAGCTAGAAGATAAGGCAGTCCACATTAAAATAGGTATTGACAATTATCAGAAACTAATAATAAAAATAACATTTTTGTAACGGATATACACTCTAATATAAGAATATAATTTTAAGTGTAGTAGCTTTAATGTATTATTTTTGCTCCCAGCATTGTGAAATTAAGTCTTCATTGTTATTTAATTTTATTAGGTTAACACCATAAAGGAAACAGTAATTTTATTATTTCAACTTACTCTGACTCTCATTCAAGTTATGGAGCTCTGAATAGATTTTGATCTCTAAAGTTCACGTAGGGTTTCTAAATGTAGAGACAACAAGCCCTTTAAACCTTAGTAGTCACTGTTTCAATAATCTCTGCTCTTTAAATACAAAATCAATATGAGGTATCCTATATTATGATACTGACAATATTCTTATGCACTTTTAGCAGATGTAACTAAATCATATGTAGTTTGGTTCCTTGTTTTATAATAGATGTTAAGGAAAATAAAATTAAAACATTTTATGTTAAAATTAATTATGTTGATTATTTTAACAAATTATGGATTGTATTTAGAACTTTGAAACTCACTGTTAAAATATAATTATTTATATTTTTATTTGGGGCTAACCCACAAAATATTTAACCATCATTTATGTTAATATCATTTTATATTATTTTATATTTTTATAAATATTTAGAAATAGTTTTATCAATTCATTTTATATATAAATGGTTAGACATTCTTGGAATCTCAAATTTTAAGTAGAAAATATCAAAGTCCTTTTACTTTACTGACGCACCGAAGTTCATTTTCTATCAAGACCATGACCTAACTAGTCCAGCTTCCCTTAGAATTTTCATCTCTGTATTTATAGATCTAAGGATGCTTATTTATTTACTTTTCAAATTTTATCTTAATTTAAATGAATAGTATGAAATCTTTTTATATTGAAGATATTGCCAATTTAACATAGAGGACTCATTAGGTAAAAAACGGATTTTTAATGTCATACCATATAGCACCTTCACCATGCAAAATCGCCAAAACAGAATAGAAGCAAATCCTCCTAAGAAGAATTTGATAAAGCTTTCCTGTGCTTTTCCAGACCTATTTCCAACACTGCTAAAAGGGGGGAAAATTCCAGAAGGCACTGAAGAGACCAGCTCTCCAGACCCCGCTGTTACCTCTGCTCTGGATTCACAGGCTGCAGCTCCCTAGGAGCCAGGTTGGAAAAGTTTCTAGGAAAACAGATTATTCATGTATAGCATATATTTTAAGTACAAAGGGTTTTTTCATGCAAATTTGTCTTTTAGGCCCCATAAGTACATTAAAAGTCCACATATTAGTTTGAAATTCACATTTGTTCTCTAGACTTTTAAAAATATATATAAAAAATGAATGTTTAGATTATTTAATAGAATATTGAAGTGTAACTGGCTTTTAAGGATGCAAAGTGAGATAATTGAAAACTTAGCCTGGCTGTTTTAAAACGAACCTCAGTCTCTTCTGATTCCTTTAAGATTACAAAGTATGAAGTTAAATTTTATATTTTTTCAAAAATGTCTAAGCTTTCTCATATAAACAATATAAATAACAGTATTCTTATTTGCAATTCTCTCTCTCTCTCTTTTTTTTCTATTCCTCAATTCAGAGAGATTTCAAAAACCCTCTTGGCATGAATGGAAAGTTAAAAGTCTTCTGCATATGGTATAAAAGTCCATGTCTAGTGGGGATCTTCATAGATAGGCCAAAAAAAAAAAAAAAAAAAAAAAACTTAAAGGGAGATTTTATCTAAGCTTAACATGAATTTAAGCTGGAGGATTGGTGAATTTTGAAGGTAGAGAGAACCACCAT
Source organism: Mus minutoides (assembly GCA_902729485.2). NCBI lineage: Eukaryota > Metazoa > Chordata > Mammalia > Rodentia > Muridae > Mus > Mus minutoides. Next base: position 8,254 of record LR751490.1, read on the forward strand.
TAATAGTGTCAGTGTGCAACACATTCTAGTAAAGAATGAAACTCTCCTAATGCACAAAGACTACATATAATACCTATGAGTATAAATGATATACCGAGGAGATATACAATTGATATCTAAAGTATCTTACTGATATCTAATTACTTTCTGAATATGAAAATATGTACAAATTATTTGAATAGTTGAAGATCTAATACATTTTTAAAAGAAAAGGTCTAGAAAGCTATAAATCAGACCTCAGATACTTTAAATCCGAAATAATAAATATAAAAGTAGAAATTACACATTCATATTTATAAAATCTAATTTTAAAACAATATATTTATATCTACTTATATAAAGTATTCAATTACTAACATTTTTAGGAGTTTTTTTAAAGAGAATGTATACAATAGTCTCAATGTTTTATAGGCTTTTTGAATTTACGTTGTATTATAATTATTGCTTTAAGAGGTATTTTGTTATTCATTCCCATGTATTACTATTGTTTATGCCGATAGGAAATAATTACATCTCACTATATCATTTATATTTCTGTCTCCCAGCAGTACGAATAAGTTGAATTTAAGTGTTAATTACATATAAGCTTAGTTAATAGAACTGAATATACAAAATCAAGTATTTAAAAGATCAGACAAAAAAATCAGTTAAAGCACTGCATTATCTTCTTTGAAAATCGCTTCATTATTCTAGCAAAATATGTTCATTTCTTAATTCTTTTTTAAGTAAAATAATTTTTAACTACAAATATTGCATTTTAGTTATTAGCTACTGATTCTACTTATTCTTTTTAAAACCTTTTATTCTTCTCTCATACATTACATCCTTACCTCCTGATTGCAGCTCACCCTCCCTCCATTCCTCCCAGCCCTTCTCCCCATCTTCCGTCTTCCCCAGATCAACTTCTCTGTCTCCATCTTAAAATTAAAATAAAAGAAGAAAATTATAATACAGGACTCTTGGGGATATCCTTAATTCTTTTTTATTTTACTTTGTTAAATGTGTTGAGAAATATGATTCACAGCTTATTTTCTATACTCATGTCCAATGTTCTTAGTCACATTCAGTCCCTGTATTTCTTAATGCAGAAACATAAGATGCTCTGCTTTGAATACACAAATAATCTAGCTAATGGCCCTGCTCCAACAAAGCCTGATAGAGCACTGCAATGTCCAGATCTAGAACAGATGTATACGTTATATTAAACTACAGACAACATCATGTGTAGTTCTGTAAATATTAATGTGACTGAAAAACGTGAATAATAATGTGACTAACAAAGTCAATTTGTTAGATCCATTTGAGCATCGAGGAAAGAGTCAAGATTCTGTACTTTTTCATCCTGAAACATGCCTGACAAATGTGGTTCGTTTTGTCTTCATGTGAACTCCCAAAATATAAAAGAAACAAGGAAGCAGTTAATAAAAAGAAAATGATCTAATAAGCCAAAACTTTTAATTTGTTGAAATATAAGAAGACTAAGCCACTTATCATGTTAGTCACTAAATATTATTTTTGTACAAAATATCATTTTCAGTAAAAAAAAAAGGAGTGGTCATAAGTTAATAAACTTTGTGTATAGTGACATGTATACATAAATAATAGTATCCAAAGATTTTATTCCCCATAAATGCAGTAAGTCTTCAGATAGGCTATAAGAAAATTTTTCAAAAGCCTGAAGGTTGTTAGGCAATGGTGGCATGGGTCCTTAATCCTAGTACTCAGGGAGAGGCAGGCAGATCTCTGTGAGTTTGAGGTCAACCTGTTCTATACAGTGAGATCCATTGATATATAAATTTAAGCACCACATAAATGTTAAAATGTTATAGCTCTATAAATATGTAGCCATAGTTAAATGATACATAAATCAATGGTAACTATAAAAATAGTAGATTAACATAAAGGATATCTCAAAAGACAAAGAAAACTGAGAGAACAAATATGTGACTGGGGAAAATATTTAAATATTTTAAATATTTCCAGAAAGTATTATTAGCCTTTAAGCATCTATGGATAAAAAGAAATGTCAATATTCAAATAACTTAAAAAGTGCTCAATATAATTAGAGGATTTTATTCCTTTGAGGGTGGGGAAAAGAGCATACTTTAAGAGCAGATTCAGTTTCCCAGCAATATGAACGAGAAGGAGCAGATATCTCTTGTTGCTTCTGCCTCTACACAAGCCCTTCTGCAAACCTATTGATTTCCTGTGACTGCTACCCCCATACCATATCTCAGTACCCACAGCTCATACTAGGACTCACTCCTAGTTTCCAACAAATTTATGACACCACGAATCCACCGCTGTTTTCAGGCAGACAGATTCAGTTGTCCTAGACATTTCTCTGTGCTCTGGTGACTTGGCACTTTGTCCACTGTAGCTCTGGTTGTTCGGCACGTCCTCTTCATTAACTTCAGATGGTGACTGCATTTTGCTCTTTCATGTATGTCCCCTTTCCCAACAGTGTCATATAGCTAGAATCATCCACTGTGTCTTTATTTCTGATTGTTTCTTTTACTTAATATTAAGATGCATTTTAACTTTCTCTCTGCCCTACTTGGTATAACACCTAAATTCTATTTCACACTGAATATTTCATTATAAATATCTGTGTGAATTTTTAGGATGAAACCTGTAGATGATTAGAATATTTTTCATAAGCATTTTCTTTTTTTAATTTTTAATTGGTTATTTTCTTTAGTTACATTTCAAATATTATCCCCTTTCCCAGTTTCCTGTCTGACCCCCCCCCCCCATCCCACGCCTCTCACTTTCAAATGAGTTGTTAGGCAATAATATTTTTTTACTGTACTTCCATGAACAGTTATCTTTCTATATCTCTTAATCTAGATATTAAAAACCCATTTCATGGATCATTTTAATCTGTTTTATCTAGTTTTGCCTTTCCTATTTGTCACCAAGAAAATTGTATCATGGTCAACAACTATATAAAGGCATGTTAAGTTCTGACTACTCAACCTATATTCCGTCAGGCTCATGTCTCACCTTAATATACATTTGGTTATCTTATTATATATTTCAAAATGTACTAGGGAGCCTAAAGAAAAAAGGCTCACAGCAAGTTTGTTGCCAACCATGAGACTATGTCTTGAAGAGAAATAGAAACCACACATTTCAAATCTCATTAATAAGAGATTATTTATTCTGTGGGAAAACGACTTAGTTCATGAAAGTTAAGATAAAAAATATTAATTTCAAAATTGACTGGTTTTATTGGTTAAAGCCATAACCAAAAATAATTGTTTAATAAAAATAAAGTCCATGATGTCTAATTTCATACATAAATATATAATCTTTATGGAAGGAATGTTTACTATTTACTTAATAATTTTTCAGTCTATTACATATCTTTTTCTATCAATAATTAAAGATATCAAAAGATATACAGTATTTCCAAGTTTTGAAAGAATCTGACAAAGATGTTCATTAATGTACATATTTACATATTAATATAAATATCTATATACCTACTATTTGAGGTGGTTTAATTTCTTTAGTCCATAGAGATATAGTAACATAACAGAAAGATCCAGAAAAGATTAAGGGGTCCCAGAAAAGATTTCCCTAAGGTTAAATTGTCTTTCCCACTAGTATTGCCCATTTTAAGTGTCTGCAGGTAAAAACCTGAAACAGTTTGATATTTATGCATTATATACCTCAGCAACCTCTAGCAAGCTACTGCTAAAGTGTGATGTGAGAGCGTGTGTGTGTGNAAAAAATATCCAGAGGCATCTGGAAGCGTTCATAGCAGAGAAAGAAAGAAGTAAACTAGACTTGGCCAAGGCTCTGGCAATGGAGCTGGAGAGAGTGAGAGAGAGTAAAGATATAGATCTAGCAAGAAATAGATGAGGAAGGGACAAAATTCCTTGCTATTATAGAGAGAACAAAGGGGTATATGGGAGAAGGGAAGCCTGCGGAGGTGGGAAGGTGTGAAAGGCCAGGATTCAAGCATGATTAGTTTGAGATATACAGCAAGTAACTGAGTGGGACTGAGGGAGATTGAAGGCCAGAATTGTGTTTGATACACTACCACAGGCATATGTCACAGGCTTTTATATCTAACTGCCATAAATCCTTCTATAGTCTGGCTTCAGCCTTATTTCTAGATATATGGACTTACTGAAACTTAACAGCTTAAAGAATAAATTTAAAAAAAAAAAAAGGAAAATATCAGGTCACAAAAAAACATGCCAGAACAATAGAAAATCACTTTTGCTGAATTGGGTCAGTTTAATAATGTATTGAATTGTCTACTTTCTCTTGTACTAGTGGTCAATGGAATTGAAAATGAAACCCAGCTTCACAATCAATGCTGCAAAGAAGTTGCTTATATCTCTGACGTCCCTTAAAGTTTATCCTCCAAATGTAACCTACTACAAATACTAAATTTCTATTTAGTAACAATTCAGCTTTAAAATCTTTCAGTCACCTGCCTGCATCTCAATTTACTATATGCAGTTGATTCTACATGTTCAGGAAATTGAAATATACCTAATTTCTAAATTTATATTATTCCTTTCCTCACTGCCCATATTTGAGTTATATCCATAGTTGCAATCCCAGTGTCTTTGGAACACCATTTCTCTGCATTTTTAGGGAATCTTTCATTCTCTGGTACTAGCGTCTGCCCTAAGTGCTCAAACCTTCCTTCACATACAGCTAAAAAGCCTCTTAACATTTAGGCAAAGACAATTTGCCCAGGTGCTGAGTACCTTGTCCTAGTGTTTATGCAGCAGAAGTATTTTGGTGAATTGCTGAGGGACCAAAGAATCCAGCAAAGATCACACCACCATGCAACAGATGCCATGCAAGAAATTGATTTGCTACTGAGAGGGTACTTCAGAGAAGAGACAAGAGAGAAAAGAACAGACACAGAGAAACAAAGTGAGAGAAACAGAGCAAGTTAGAGAGAGGGTAGGCTGTGATGGTGAGGACCTTTTAAAGGATGAATATGTGGCATTTATCAGCTGGTGATTATGTGGCTGCTGGCTAAGTCATTAAAGAAATGGGGCTAAAATTCTTCCCTTTCGTTTATTATAAACTAATGAATATGAAGGGGTGATACTGAAGCAGGAATTGGGGAACAGGCTCATTAGGCTGGCTCCTACACTTTGTTGGCATTACCAGATTTAGAGACCCAGAAGCCTGGGATTCTGATCAAGTCCTGAGAGAATATGCTGGTTGACTCACTGTTGGACCATCTGGGGCTAGGGTCATGCAGGCTGCAGTTGGGGCAGTTTGTGTGGCTAGGCCACCTGGAGCCAACCACTTTGAAGCTGTCTTGGATGGTGATTTTAAGGGAATACTTGGAGCTGGTGGGTTGTGGAAACAGATATATATTAGGGGCAGAAGGTAACGGTAGGGACTTTAATGAATTTTTTTTATCCAGGGTATACATTTGAAACTCTTAGGCCCATATTGTTAGTAATTTGTTAGGTAAGTAGTATCCCCAGAGAGAGAGAGAGAGAGAGAGAGAGAGAGAGAGAGAGAGAGAGAGAGAGAGAGAGAGAGAGAGAGATTCCATCCTTGGGAATATGTAGAATAGGCAAGTAGGAAAATAGGCTGCTGAATGGCAATATTTGTCTGGAGTCTATTTGGCTCATTAAAGGTGGATTCAAGCCAATTCTCTGAAGCTTACATCAATTTAATTTTACAAGAAGAGATGTTTTAGATATGCTATGATTCATTACTTTTGTTTGTAATCTGTACTGAACATTGTAGAAAATGAAGAAGACTCATGCCTTTTTGTGTGTGGTTTGGCACTTACAGGGACCAGCCTACCTTGTCTAGGCAAATCCCAGCTAGCAGCTCCCCAGTGTCCTGCTTGATCAGAGTTTAGACAAGGTCCTGGTGGCCACCAGAGTAAAGGAGAGTGTTCCTCCTTCTAGCCAGCTTTGCTACATTTAAAGCAAGTTCAAGATTGAGATATTTTGTGCCCATGATTTCTTTGGAGGAAATATAAAGTGTGGTATCAGGACATGCCACTTCTCTATCACAGTAAGCTTTGTTATTATCATTATCATTTAATTGTTGTTGTTAAACATTAAATTTCATATTCAATACCATTATCTATTAAATATAACTAAACTAAACAAACTATGATTATTTCTAGTTACTTGTTTTAGTCTTAATTTAAAAAAATAATCATACACAGGAGAGTAAATGAAACTTATTCTTATAATTAATTACATTAGTAGAACACATTGTAGAATTTGATCATTTATAAGGTGATCATTTATATATGCATTAACTTGCAAATGTTAATTATCTTTAACTGTTTACAATAAGTTATTAGTTTTTATAAGACTAGAACTTCGCATTCTATCCTGTTAGGTTTAGCCTTGAAAAATACCTTTTTTTTTTTTTTTTTTTTTTTTTTTTTTGAGTTGAAGCCCTTTTAGTATCAAAGTAAAACTTTTAATCATAAAGTCAATAGAAAGACTGGGAACTTCATTGATCCTTTCATAGTGCACCATTATAGAATATTGCAGTTTTTTGTAAGGCTTAATTTATATAAATAGCTAAAGCTTAAAGTGAGAAAAGACAAAGAAGATGGAATAATACTACTATGAACTTGAAGGAACCTTGCAAATTTATAAATCTTGATTATCAAATACAATTTATTTATCAAAAATATTGTTACTTATCTAAATTTTCTAGCACCTTAGTATTCAACCATTAGCAAAGGCATAAGTCAGCAGACATAAAATCCTAACTCAGCTGTTATTAGTCTGTGAAAAAGTTTATAATCTTAAATTTTTATCATCAAACATCGTATATTCTAAACCAGAGCTGAACCACATATATAGCATGATGTATCAAATGTAACCTTAAATTCTTATCATCAAACAAAGATCTATACCAGTATAAAATATTAGAGACTTATAATTGCTTTCTTAGTCTACACAGGAGACAAAGTGACACACAAAGAGTTCACTCAGACTAAGAAGTTTTCTAGGTCTTCTACTATATCAGGTCTTTTCTGGAGATGGTGTTTGTTGTTCTACACCACGTGGTCATCTGAAGATACTGTTTAAGTCACATGGGATATACCCCTTAACCTTAGTAATGAGACACTTGATCTTTGACAAAGAGGACCAAACCATACTGTGGTGGGGGAGAGGGGGCATTTAGGGGATTTCCAACAAATGGTGCTGGTCTACCTGGTGGCCTGCATGCATAAGAATGAAAATTGATCCATATTTCTCAGCCTGCACACAGTGTTATCTTAATAGTTGTTTTTGTCTTTGTTTTGTTTTTTTTTTTAGAAGAGTATAAAGAAATTACATAGATAAAAGATTTTTTAAGAGTGGAAAGTAGAGAAAGGGTAGGGCAGAACAAGTTTAGATATAAGATATTTGAGGATCACTTGTGTATGAAATAGTAGTTATTAATGATTTGTGGGAATTTAGAAATCAATTTTTCCAATTTAGGGTCATTGATCTATACTGAGGCCAAGCTGTTGTAATAAAATATGTTTCTATAGAAGAGAGAAATGTTCATAAAAGAGAATAAAATGGGTATGTTTCCCCATGTTTCAGCTCTAAGATGAAGTTATGTGATCACAGGCTGAAGCCAGAAATACCCAGAAATATGCACTGGAAAGTGGAGCCAGTAAGTGTCTTTAGTAGAGAGATTCATAGAAGTGTAGAAGGTCAGTGTCTAGAGGGAAAGTCCCTCACATGTAGTAGCTGACTCCAAGAAGTAGAGACTCTTATGACATAGGACAAGGAAAGGAAAGATTAGGGGACAAGGAGAAACAATGTATGCCCTTGTGGAGGGCACAGAAGGCCACAGGGAAGCAGCTGCTGAAGAAAGGTACTCTAGAATTTTGAATCAAATTCATGAACAAATGATCCATACATACATTAGAACACTTGGTTAGAGAACATGCTGCAGGGACAATCAGGTGTGTACAGGTTGTGTGCATGCAGCAATTGACCTGATCCTTTAAGAGACCCACAAACACATTTCAGCTAGATCTAGCTTTGGCTCCCATTTTGCCACAAACCTAAAATTCCATCTAGCATAACTTAAAGACAGGACATTCACACAGTGTGCTAGGGAGGAGACCAGAAAAGAACAAACAAGACTTGGAACTAAGGAAAAAATAAACTGCTAGTGGGTAATTTCTCTTCATTTCTCCAATCTCTGGCAGGAGATAAGGAGGTCCCCAATAATTTTGGGATCTAGGGTGCTGCTGGGCAACCACTTTGACTGCTTATGTAAATGTTATTGAGGCTGTATTCGACTGCAAAGGCACATAAGTTTAGAGGCCCCCTAAGGTAGTTGCTAGGTGGAGGGGTTGGAAGACCTCCAAGAGGCATTTCAAAAAAAGATAAAGACAATGCAGGTCCAATGTGTGGGAAAGGGGCAGAGTGGTCTCTCCTCTGAAGTCTAAGGCATCCCTAGGACTCAAGAAGATTGAAGGAGGAAGACACAAGCTATTCAGTGAGTCACCCTGTATTGGACAAAGGCCAAGGCTATAAAGCTGGATGAGACATGACACTTAACAGCAGGACTTCTCAATGAAGCAAAAACAACAAACAGCAAACAACAAAAACAAAACAGAGCTCAAAATGAAGCCTCATCCAAGGAAAACTGTCAGCAGTAGGGTCAGCAAAGAGGGTCAACTGTAGCCTTAGTGGTGTAGCTATAGATAATACCAGAAGTTAAACTGAATGTTCAAGATACATCCACATGTCCAAGAAGTATTTCTGCCACTAAAAAGAAAATTTACCAATTCTACTGCTGAATGAGGTCTCTAGCAACAACTGAGCCTAAAAGACTGTTGCAGGTGGAGCAAGTGGATAAGGGATAGAGTCCCAGGTGTGACTTAGATATGCCCAAGCATGGAGGGCACGGCACCAAAATATTCTACCAAGGCTTGACATCCATACTAGGGTTGATGCAGGAGAGTACCTTCTAGATCAGTTCAGGCCAAAGAATACCACAAAGATCACACCACACAACAGATCTCACACAAGAGATTTAGTGGGGGTGTAGGTACGTGTAAGAATCTGTCTTAGTGTGAGTCAGAGAGGGAGACAGAGTCAGAGAGGGAGACAGAGTCAGAGAGGGAGACAGAGTCAGAGATAGAAAGGGAAAGGCAGAGACTAGCTGACAAATAGAATGGGCTCAGTGAGCTGTGAAGGTGGGGACCTTCTAAAGGGTACATGTGGTCACAGTTGGTGGCTGGTGATGACATGGCTGCTGGTGCTGAGTCACTGAAGGCATGGGGCTAACACCTTGAGCACAAAACTTTATAACCTGTGTCGTCCTGTCATTCTGAGGTCTCTGAATTGTGTTTCTCTACTTCATGGGATTGTAGATAAGAAGGGTAGAGGCCTGAGACTTTTTCTGAGAATTAATGTTATTTTATGGGGAAAAAAGGACTATTCTTTTCCACAATTAATTTCTACTTTTCCTTTTTCGCTGAAGCATCTATTTTCCAATATACCAGGTGACTACCACATTTTTAATAAAGCTTGTTACACTAATCACATATAGTATTTCTACAATGTGAGAATTTCCATTTTTAATATTCGGCTTCATACAGGTATCATTGTAGAACAAAGATGATATGATTAATATCAATAGTAATTGAATCCTGTTCAATGGAGTTGATTTTATATGAACATTTAGTATTTTTGATACTGTAAACTACATACCATTAATAATTGTAAAACTTTTCATATGTAATATAATCTTCTCCTTCTAGTGAGATAAACTTTTAAAGTTGCTTTTGTATACATGAAGATATGACCATTCCAAGATATATATGATCTAGGCTACCCTCTCCCACGTTATAAAACCCTGGCTTAAAAAAAAAACCCACACAGATATTACATTGTAGTATATTTTAATAATATCAGTGAACATGAGATAAATTTTGTAAATATATGACTTCTCGTTTGCTTAAAAGACCAATTTAATAATCTACTGTCTTAGTTAGAGTTTTACTGCTGTGAACCGACATCATGACCAAGGCAAGTCTTAAAAGAATTTTTTAAATTGAGGCTGGCTTACAGGTTCAGAGACTTAGTCCATTATCATCAAGGTGGGAGCATGGCAGTGTCCAGGCTGTCATGGCACAGGCAGAGCTGAGAGTTCTATGTCTGCATCCAAAGGTTACTAGTGGAAGACTGACCTTCAGGCAACTAGGGTGAGGTTCTTAAGCCTCATGGTGACACACCTACTCCAACCTAGTCACACCTATTCCAACAAGGCCACACCTCCAAATGGTGCCACTCCCTGGTCCAAGAATATACAAACCACCATATCTACCTTCTTTTAACCTTTTAAATAAAGAAATATTTCTGTAGGTGTCTATTCTCACATGGTAGTATCTCACAGGCAACCTCCTATGTCAGCATATGCTGATCTATCTCACACTTAACCTTTCTCCTTTGTCTGTTATCCTCCATATCCAAACCCTCATCAAACGTTTTAAGACCTCCCACCCCCTATAAGTCTATATAGAGTCATTACCCTTCTATAGCTATTCTAATCCTTTCACCTTTCAGGAATATTTTCACAGGCATTGTTTGCTCATTTGTCTCCTTTGGTCTGGAACCCAGACAGCCGCTAGAATGATCCATTTAAAAAGTGCTAGCAGATCTTGTGATTTTTATGACAAGCTCCTGCTGTGCTTACCTTCTTAGTAAGGAATGCCAGCACCCCTGTGATCTACTCCTCTGCTCAAGCCCTTGAATCCCTGTTGACCACTCCTATCCTTTCAGCTTAGCCCCTCACTCTGGCCCCTTACCATTTCTCACATACACTCTGCTTGTTCATAACTTGTGCCCTTTGATCACACCGTTTTCTTTTTCTTTCAAGTTCCCCCACATTTCTTGCTGCCTTCCACTTCAGTCAGATTTCAAATATCACTGCATCAGAGAGGTGCTCTCCATTATCTAACAAGGGGACCCTTCCCTGTATCCTTACTCTCCCTGTTCACTTGTTCACTCACCCCTACCTAACGTCAGCTCATTTCTCTCTGTAACACTTTTACTACTGATTTTTTTCCTTTTCTTATTTTCTCACTTTACACATAACCTGATGTTTTAAAACATCACAAAATCAGAAAATTTGCCTTGCATTAATATTTCCACTGACATACATTTTACTGCAAGAATACAGTTTGGTGGAAAATAGGTTGAAAATAAATATTTATTGAATGAATTACTATGTAACTTAAGAATAATGAGCTATATTAACATCAATGATATATTCATAAATATAAATAAACTATAACTTCCTAATCCTTCCTTGCTGATAGTTCATTTGTCTTAATTTTTTCACTATTGGAAACTTTATTAAGTGAATTATTGCTATGCATTTTATGGAACAATATTTTATGGATAGAAGTACTGTATCTAAGAGAATACACGTTGTTATTTTGATGTATGTTGACAGGCTATCCTCTAAACACAATGGATCAAATGAATCTTTATAGCGCTTGGTGGTTTTATCCTTGGCTCTACTCTACCTCTTACATTTATTCAGATTTGTATGTCTAGGCTAACTTCAGGTTCATTTGCATATATGAATGGGTTCCACATTTATTCATATTGTTTATGGTATTTTTTGACTTCTATGCAAGAGCTAAATATATGGTATTCAGTCATTCAAATATTTCAGGGAATTATAAGTTATCAGAATATGAAGAATTTTCACTAAAATTGTGGAAATTATGATTGTGGTTCATTGTGACTGTATTTAAAGGGATTTATTTTCATTAAATTTCAAGAATACAAAGATACATATGATCTTTAAAATCATATCGTTAGGTTAGGCTTTCCTCCCCTCCCCCCTACTGCCACCCCTCCCCCCTACGTGCACAGAGTGCTTTGTGGAGGGTCTTTCTGTGTACTTGCTGTATGCACATCGATATGCTTTCTAAAAGCCTTCCTTTATTGGGTGCAGACATGTGTAGAAACAAACATGATCTTAAAAATAAAATTTGAAGTTGATACTCATTCATTATATTTATTTACTTATTTTGTCCTCAAAATGCTACTCAATTATAAAAAAAAAAACTCGTATGCAGAAGGAAATATCATTTTTATTATCTATGTCAGTAAGTCCAATATTTTCCACTTCCTCATGCATTATGGTAATGGCTTTTCAGATGACTGAATTTTAATTAAAAAAACAGTTGTCAATTGAAGAGCGTTACTCACAAGCAGGCACAAATACAAACTACTGTTTATGTGATATTTAAAATGCTTTGAAGAAATCAGCAGAGGAATCGTCGTTTTCTCATAGCTGTAAGGAATAAACTGTAAAATCGATCCCTTTTCAGTTGTAGGAATCAGTATTCAGTAGGAAAGGGACACATGAACCTGTGCCCTCTTCCACATTACACAGCTCATGTCTCATCAGGGCAATGTCAAAGGTTGATAAATTCAAAGGCATTCCATAGTGTAAAAGAACATAACAAGAAATCCCAGAACGTTATTCAGTTAACAATGAATCTTTTCACAAGTATCTTCCCAAGGCATATGAAGAAATAATGATCGGAATACACAGAGAAGTGGCTGAGGATGGTAATTAGAAGCATTCTTCTCTTCACGTCTTCTCTTCAAGGTTATTGAGAGACTACAGGGAAGAGGTGCATAGGTCATATTAACTACATCTGATGAGTCAATTAAAAAGTTTCAGAACATGCTGGCAGTCATGACCCAGCTAACTGGCTAAATAAGGTCTAAAATATGTGTTTCATTTGGAAACAAATGATATGTTTACCCGAAAGCTGGAGTCTCACTATCAGATGTGTTAAGTTCTGAGGGAAAATTAATAGAGGCTGTCTGTATATCCACTTTTGTAATTGAGTGTTAGGATTCTGAAATACAAATAATATATGCATGTCAACGGTTTATTGCAGCATTGCAAATTCCTTGAAGAGTGGCTACTGGTCTCTTCCCTTTCAGATAAAATTTTGTTGAAAATTGAGAAATGTCGTCCAGATCACAGATCATTGCACAGGAGAGAAAATACCATGTGTGAGGGCTAGTTTTATATCAACTAGACACAAACTAGAGTTATCAGAGAAGAGGGAATCCAATTGAGAAAATGCTTCTGTAAAAAGGGGAATTGCCTTATTGAATCATTGGTGCATGGGGCCCATCCCACAATGGGTGGTGTCACCACTAGGCTGGCTACCTTGAGTGCAATGAGATAGCCAGCTGGGAAAACCATTGAAGTAATCCAAACAGCAGCATTTCTACATGGCCACTGCATCAGCTCTTGGCTCCAGGTTCTTGCCTATTTGAGTTTATGTGTCAACTTCCCTCAAGTTGGAACTGTAAGCTGAATTAAAATTTTCCCTCACCAAGTCGTTTATGGCCATGGTCATCTCATCAATAGAAACCCCAATGAAGATAAATATCTGAAACATACTTATGGGAAAAATACAAATAGCACCATGTGAAATACAAATTTAACTAAACTATATTTAACACAGGAGGAATAATGTGGAGAGTAATTTGAATACTGTTAAAATTGACTGATTATTCACAAGAACTGAAAAGGATTTGTATACCAATAACCCAGTGATACTTGTGGATGTAAGCAAGATTGAGCACGGAAAGTAATCTGTAATGTTGCAAAGAATTTGTATAAGATGGAGAAATTGTTGTGTGGATCATATCAAATGGTAAAAGAAATTACTGTATCAATCATGGAGCCTTCCAAGTTAAGTTTGAAAATTCAAATTAAAAATATAAAACATGATCTTTAATAAATAAATATCTTTTCACATATGATAAGCAATCTTTACTCACGTTCAATAACATACTATTTTTCAATAGAAAAATAGACAGAATTTACACTTGAAATACCCACAAAACTCAGAAATTCCTCTATCAGAAACATACCACGGAAGTTAGTGAATTTAAGTAACCTGCTTACTCCTCTATTGCACTGAACCTTCTTTCCCTCAGGCTCCTCTCCATTGCCATCCCTGCAGTTCTTTCCACACATTTACAATTCTGGGTCAGAGTTTTGACTATGGGATGGAAACCCCCTCCCTCCCTTAATGCCCTGTCTTTCTGCTGGAGGTGGGCTCTACAAGTTCCTTCTCTCCAATGTAGGGCATTTCATCCCTCCTTTTGAATCCTGAAAGTCTCTTACCTCCAAGGTCTCTGGAGCATTCTGAAGGGTCCTCCCTCCTGTCTCCTGGCCCCTTCCCATTCTTTCTGTAGGCCCTCAGAGCTTCAGTCGTTTTCCCTCACCCAATACCAGATCAGTTTCTCCTGTCCGCTCTACTCCCCATCCACTTCCCCTACCACATCCCCTCTCCCCGTTTATGATTGCTTTCTTCTCCCTTGGAAGTGGGAATGAGGTGACCTCACTTGGGCCCTTCAGGTAGTTGACCTTTTTGAGTTCTATAGATGGTTTCTTTCTTTCTTTCTTTCTTTCTTTCTTTCTTTCTTTCTTTCTTTCTTTCTTTCTTTCTTTCCTTCCTTCCTTCCTTCCTTCCTTCTTTCTTTCTTTCTTTCTTTCTTTCTTTCTTTCTTTCTTTCTTTCTTTCTTTTGTCTAATATCTACTACTTATTAGTGAGTACATACCATGCATGCCCTTTTGGCTCTGAGTTACCTCACTCAGGATGATATTTTCTAGCTCTATCCATTGTTAATTTAAGTACAGAGAAGTATGCTAATGTCATATGAATTAATTCTCCCTCTAAAACTAAGCAATTTGCGACCCCCCCAAATCCTAGAAGATGTGTACTAAAATTATGCCTCATATGATAACATTAAAGGGATTTCAGAAGTTATATTTCTTGTTTGTTCCCAGTGTTTCCTGGTAACCTGACTCAGTTCCTTGGGAGTTATGAGATCCTTTGCTTAAGCACTTCTGCCATGCTTACCCTACAATTTCTGAGCACTATTTTATCTTCAAGTTCTCTGATTTTGAAAAGTGTGAGTCAACTTGAATATGACTCAATTTCTTTAAACATAGAATGAGTATTATCTCATTGAACTTTTGTGCATACACAAGATAATAGTGTGCATAAAGCATTTATTGTTTGTTCTCTCAGTTAAAAAGATAAATAATATTAATTAGGTGTGCTGGTGTGTGTTCTTACTTTTATATTTTTATTTAGAGAAAGCTTTATCTTTCGTTAACCCTGAGAACGCAGGTGAAAGATCCTCCAGTGTCATACTTACCTCTTTCGTGCTTTGTATTTTTTCATATAAATTCTGTTAAAAGACTTCTGCCCTTTGATTTTAGATCATTCTTTCTACTGTGTACCTCAAAAGAGCATACTAACAGCATGTCATGGCTCATTCAGCTGCCATTAAAATCCAGTCATTAGTAAATGCCCTGATGCCAGTCCACTTGCTCTGGTGTGACCTATATTTTTTCTTCTCTTGTTCTCAATATAAAGAACCCATCCTGGCCCAAGTTTCACGGTGCTTATCTCCACATGTCTCATCATGTTTTACATTTCTTTTGTTGAATAACCCATTTCCTCTCAGTGAAAAAGAGTAACTTCTATAATTGCATTATGCTAAAAGTTACTGCAGCCATTGACCCAGAAATCTTAAAGAATACAGGTTTCATTTTACGAAGTATCTGATTGAAACAGTGCCTCCTAATATCTTAAAGGGATCTACACTTCCAAAGCAATAAAAAGGGAATATAGGCCCAGATGATCTAGGGAAAGATAGAGAATTAAATCTCAAAACATCTCCTTCCATAAGCCTTCATCCTCAGACTTAAATTGTTCCTTGCCCATCCATGACTTAAATGTAGAGGATACACTGTTGTGGTCCAACCATCTCTTCAGTATGGCTCACTGCACAAATAGGTTTTCATCTCATTTTTCATGCTGACCTCCTTTTGGAAACTCAAAATTAGTATCTTTATAAAATCTATTATTAAAAATGTCTATTTCAAGCTCTGCTGTGAGCAGAAGGTTGGCTGGGTCAACTATGCCATTTCTTTTCCACCTGTCTGTTGACTGTGATGTAGTTTATCCACCATCATTGTACTTACCATGGCTATTGCCCTGTAACTTTCTCTAATCCAAGATATATTTATACTATGCTACTGTCTGTAAGCACACCTAATTATATGTGTCAAGAATAATGTCAGGCCTTGGAGTCTACCCATGAGATGGATCCCAAATTGGGCAGGTCATTGGACCACCTGTCCCTCAGGCTCTTCTCCCAACACATATACTACAGACTCTTGTCTGACCTCAGTGGGAAGCCTGACAGGGAGGGCATCAATTTGAAGATGTGGGTGGAGAAGGAATGGAATGAGGAACTGTGGGATGGCTGACAGGGAAGGGGGAAATGCCTGGAGTATAAAAAATTAAATTAATAATAAAAAACATACATCTGTGCATGTCAACATCCCATGTCTACAACAAAGCAATGCAAAGGGAAGAAGGCAGTTGAGACACTTGAAGCTCTAGAGAGTCTCACACATATTTACCATAGGCAATGAAGTCTTCATGGTGTTTGAACAGTGACTAGTTCAATACTCCTTGCTAGGATAATTGTTACAATTACTGTCTTCACTGCAAGATCTGTTCTGAAACATCTAGACTGGACCAGAAAAGAAATTCCTCCAGGCACATAATAATCAGAACAACAAATGCACTAAATGAAGATAGAATACTAAAAGCAGTTAGGGAAAAAAGGTAAAGTAACATGAAAAGGCAGGCCTATTAGAATTACACCAGACTTCTCACCAGAGATTATGAAAGCCAGGAGATCCTGGACAGATGTTATACAGACCCTAAGAAAACACAAATGCCAGCCCAGGCTACTATACCCAGCAAAACTCTCAATTACAATAGATGGAGAAATCAAAGTATTCCATGATAAAACCAAATTCACACAATATCTTTCCACGAATCCAGCTCTTCAAAGGATAATAAAGGGAAACCACCAAAACAAGGACGGAAACTACACCCTAGAAAAAACTAAAAAGTAATCCTTCAACAATCCTAAAAGAGGACAGCCACAAGAACAGAATCCCAACCTTAACAACAAAAATAACAGGAAGCAACAACTATTTTTCTTTAATTTCTCTTAACATCAATGGACTCATTTCCCCAATAAAAAGACATAGACCAATAGACTGGTTATACAATCAGGACCCAACATTTTGCTGCTTACAGGAAACACACCTTAGGGAAAAGACAGATACTACCTTAGGGTGAAAGGCTGGAAAACAGTTTTCCAAGCAAATGGTCCAAAGAAAAAGGCTGGAGTAGCCATTCTAATATCGGATAAAATTGACTTTCAACCCAAAGTTATAAAAAAAGACAAGGAGGGGCACTTCATACTCATCAAAGGTAAAATCAACCAAAATGAACTTTCAATTCAGAATATCTATGCTCCGAATACAAGGGCAGCCACATTCATTAAAGAAACTATAGTAAAGCTCAAAGCACACATTGCACCTCACACAATAATAGTGGGAGACTTCAACTCCCCACTCTCACCAATGGACAGATCCTGGAAACAGTAACTAAACAGAGACACAATGACAAAACAGAAGTCATGAAACAAATGGATTTAACAGATATCTACAGAACATTTTATCTTAAAACAAAAGGATATATCTTCTTCTCAGTGCCATATGGTACCTCTTCCAAAATTGACCATATAATTGGTCACAAAGCAGGCCTCCACAGATACAAAAATACTGAAATTATCCTATGCATCCTATCTGACCACCATGGACTAGGGCTGATCTTCAATAACAACATAAATAATAGAAAGCGAACATTCTCATGGAAACTGAACAACACTCTACTCAATGAATCCTTAGTCAAGGATGAAATAAAGAAATTAAAGATTTTCTAGAGTTTAATGAAAATGAAGCCACAACGTACCCAAACTTATGGGACACAATGAAGGCAATCCTAAGAGGAAAACTCATTTCCCTGAGTGCCTCCAAAAAGAAACTAGAGAGAGCATACACTAGTAACTTGACAGCACACCTAGAAGCTCTAGAACAAAAGGAAGCAAATTCACCCAAAAGGAGTAGATGGCAGGAAATAATCAAACTCAGGGCAGAAATCAACCAAGTAGAAACAAAAAGAACTATTCAAAGAATTAACCAAATCAGGAGCTGGTTCTTTGAGAAAATCAACAAGATAAATAAACCCTTAGCCAGACTCACTAGAGGGCACAGGGACAGTATATTAATTAACAAAATCAGAAATGAAAAAGGAGACATAACAAAGGAACTTGAGGAAATCCAAACCGTCATCATATCCTACTACAAAAGGCTATAATCAACAAAGCTAGAAAACCTGGAGGAAATGGGCAATTTCCTAGACAGATACCAGGTACCAAAGTTAAGCCAGGATCAGATTAACGATCTAAACAGGCCCATTTCCCCTAAAGAAATAGAAGCAGTCATCAATAGTCTCCCAACCAAAAAAAGCCCAGGACCAGATGGGTTTAGTGCAGAGTTCTATCAGACCTTCAAAGAAGACCTAATTCCACCTCTCCTCAAACTATTACACAAAATAGAGACAGAAGGTACTCTGCCCAATTCATTCTATGAAGCCACAATTACTCTGATACCTAAACCACACAAAGATCCAACAAAGAAAAAGAATTTCAGACCCATTTTTCTCATGAATATCGATGCAAAAATACTCAATAAAATCCTTGCAAACCAAATCCAAGAACACATCAAAATGATCATCCTTCATGACCAAGTAGGCTTCATCCCAGGAATGCAGGGATGGTTTAATATACAGAAATCCATCAACGTAATCCACTATATAAACAAACTCAAGGATAAAAACCACATGATCATCTCTTTAGATGCTGAGAAAGCATTTGACAAAATCCAACACCCTTTCATGATAAAAGTCTTGGAAAGATCAGGAATTCAAGGCCCATACCTAAACATAATAAAAGCAATAGACAGCAAACCAGTAGCCAACATCAAACTGAATGGAGAGAAGCTGGAAGCAATCCCATTAAAATCAGGGACTAGACAAGTCTGCCCACTTTCTCCCTACCTATTCAATATAGTACTTGAAGTCCTAGCCAGAGCAATTCGACAACAAAAGGAGATCAAGGGGATACAAATTGGAAAGGAAGAAGTTAAAATATCACTGTTTGCATATGATATGATAGTATATATTTGGGACTCCCAAAATTCCACCAAACAACTCCTAAACCTGATAAACAGCTTCAGTGCAGTAGGTGGACATAAAATTAACTCAAACGAATCAATGGCCTTTCTCTACACAAAGGACAAGAGGGCTGAGAAAGAAATTAGGGAAACAACACCCTTCACAATAGTCACAAATACTATAAAATACCTTGGTGTGACTCTAACTAAAGAAGTGAAAGATCTGTATGACAAGAACTTCAAATCTCTGAAGAAAGAAATTGAAGAAGATCTCAGAAGATGGAAAGATCTCCCATGTTCATGGATTGGCAGGATTAATATAGTCAAAATGACTATCCTGCCGAAAGCAATCTACAGATTCAATCCAATCCCCATCAAAATTACAACTCAATTCTTCACTGAGATAGAAAGGGCAATTTGCAAGTTCACTTGGAATAATAAAAAACCTAGGATAGCAAAAACTATTCTCAACAATAAAGGAACCTCTGGGGGAATCACCATGCCTGACATTAAGCTGTACTACAGAGCAATTGTGATAAAAACTGCATGGTGCTGGTACAGCAACAGAGAGATAGATCAATGGAATAGAATTGAAGACCCAGAAATGAATCCACACATCTATGGTCACTTGATCTTTGACAAGGGAGCTAAAACCATCCAGTGGAAAAAGGGCAGCATTTTCAACAAATGGTGCTGGCACAACTGGCTGTTATCATGTAGAAGAATGCGAATTGATCCATTCTTATCTCCTTGTACAAAGCTTAAGTCTAAAACCAGAGACACTGAAATTTATAGAGGAGAAAGTGGGGAAAACCCTCGAATATGTGGGCACAGGGGAAAATATATAAATATTTTGATTTAAAGCCCTCATGATAGCAAGAATTACTTTCCATATATGTTTTAATACCTTTTTATTTATAATATATTCTTGTTCAAATTCATAGCTTCATTTTATTAAATATTATACCTAGCATATATACTCCTTACTCATTCTGTACAGGTAGTCTTATGCCAACTCGACATACAAACTAGATTTATCTGAATGGAGGAAATCTTAATTGACTATAGATCTGGCTATAAGGGATTTTCAAAATTAATGATTGTTAATGTCCAGCCCATTGTGGGTGGGTTGTTGCGTCTCTGGTATAGTGGTCCTAGGGTTCTATATATAATAGAGCAGGCCGAGCAAGCCAAGAGGAGCAAACTAACAAGCGGCATTGGTACATGGTCTCTGCAACTCCTTCGGCTCTCAGGTACCTGTCCTGTTTGAGTTTCTGTTCGGACTTCATTTGATGATAAGCAGTGGTACTAAAATATAAATCAAATAAATTCTTTCCTCTCCAACTTGCATTTTGGTCATCGTGTTTCAACATAGCAAAAGAAATCCTAAATAATATATTTTTTATAATGTTACCTGTATGTATATTTTCAGGGCTGACCACACTGGATAACTAGTAGGGTTCTCTTCCTTGGATAAGACTATTTTTCACTTTCAACATTCTGTATTGTAGTTCTTTCTGTTTGAGGCCTTGTATAGTTCCCTAGCACCTAAGTTAGTATGTTTACTCTTGTTCTTATACAGATCATTTGTAGGCAGTCATATCAGTTCAAATTTATGGTTGTAGGTTCTGAAATTTCTAGAAAACACAGTCTCAAAGCAAACTGTCTGATTCTCTGGTTTTTATAATCTTTCTGCTTGTCTTTTGAAATGTTCCCTGAGTCTTGGGTGTTGGAGTTGTTTTGAACTTCCCATGGGAATGGGGCCCCATAGCTCAGCATTTTGATTGGTTGTGATTTTCTTTATGGGTCTCTGTCAGTTTCAAAGAGAAGATTCCCTTATTAGAGTTGAGGATTACCCTAATCAGTGAGTAATTAGAATATATAGATTATACTGGTTATGGGAAACTGTTTATAGATTCTTCTTCAAGAGCCATGATTTCGCTTGTCTGGTGTAGTTGCCTAGGTTTTGACTAGCAAGCACTATTTCCTTGTTGTTCAAGAGACTCTCAATAATGGGCTTATTGCTTTGCTGTTGGTTTCCCATTCACATATGAAAGCAAGTCCCTATTGCTGAAGACATCATGCATTTTAAATGTAAGACCCAGAAGCTCCTGATCTGCAGGTTTTCTCTATGACAACTAACATTCAGTGTAGTAGAAGATGTCATGCAAGTTTCTAACGGGGGAAAGCAAACAATGGTCCTATCTAGCTATAGCATCAATGAGCCTCAACATTGAGAGTCATGACACAATAACCATAAGAGTGCATTAGTGGAACTTAACGGTAACAAACAGCAATTTAATTGGACTTAAGAACAACCAAAGAAGGAAAGAATCCAAGTACTTTTAACAACATCACTTCATTGTGTGCATGTGTGTGTGTGTGTGTGTGTGTGTGTGTGTGTGTGTGTGTGTAGTGTTGTTTTGGTTTTATGAGCTCAAGTCAGTCACATTCTTTAGGTCAGTTCTCTCATTCATAATGCAAAAAAAAGGGCTTTGTTATATCTGACAAACAAGAATTAATATAAATATGATTTTTCTGTGCTTTATGTTTGGAAAGTCTTGTGAAACATGTGTTGCAGGATATCTGATCACATTGTAAATCTGAGATTGTGTTATGTTGTGTGCTCTGCCCTTGGGAAATACCTTTAATCCTCTGGCTGGAATATGGACACCTCCTTAGTACACACCTTTAAATCTCAAACAATGAAGGCAAAGTTACTTTGTAGGAGAAAGTGCCCATGTTTGAAAGCAATATCTAGTTGAATGGCAGACAAAGTGATGAATCAGACAAAGATCTGACAAAATAAGATATACTCAACTCTCATAAAGGAAGGAGAAGTTACTTAAGACAGAGATATGCAGAGAGCAAAAGAAATTGAGAGCAGTTTTACTGGGGCAGTTTTACAGAGACGAGTTACAAGAAAGAAGAAACTAAACACATGTGAATACAGAATATGCCAGAGAATGAAAAGGAGCCAAAGGATTAGAGCAGACTGCCAGAGTCAGTTGGAAGCCAAGCAGAGAAAAATGTCAGAGACCTAAAGAGAAGCCAGATTGAATCAGTCCACTTGGAGATGAGCTTGAGCCAGAACAGCTGAGTTGACCAGGCAGTCAGAGTTCAGAAAGAACTAGAAAGGGTGAGCTCATTCAGCAGCAAGTCTCACAGGCTGAAAACAGATGTAGGCAGTAAGCCTCTAAGATGACAATTGCACAAATGAATAAAAGACATGTTTGCAAGCATGTTTAGGTATTTGTATATTTAATATAAGTCAGAGTAATTAGATCAGTATTTGCCATTTTCTTAAAGTATTAATCCTATAAATATAATAAAATGGTACTTCAACATTTTATTAATTAACTGGTTATGTAACAACCTCAACTTTAGATTTTAGGCATTTTGACATAGAGAAGATGTACTAGAGAGAATTTTTAATTAATTAATATTTGACACTCTTTAAATGGAATAATCATTCACTACTAATGGACAGTATCCTTATTGCTATAATAGTTAGGCCTACTGACACCAAAAATATACAAAAGTAATAAATATATTCATAGAGCTTGGTCTCAGCTGTACTCTTCTAGATACACCACTGAATTTCTACCTTTTATTAAATATCTTTGTAGTTGTAATAAAAAAGTTTTATGTTTGCCAGAAGTGATATAGAAATGCATCTTCGGTGGCTACATTTTGCTTCTGGTTTTATTCTCTGAAACTAGCTATCATTTAAATGCAGAGTCTTCACATTTTTGCTGCAAAAACAGATTTATGTTATTAACTACATGCCTAGCAGCAGAATTCAGGGCACTAATTTTCTAAGTTTATATCAGTATATTGACTCAAAGTGAATATTTAAGTGGTTCTGGAAAAAATATTATATTTGAATATGAAGAAGTTTTAAAGAGCATTTCTTTGATAGGGTATATTAGATGCACACAGTTTACAAATTAAGCCAGAACAGAGCCACAGAATAACATGCCTGTGTGCCAGCAGTGACTGTAATTTATTTAGCTTCTGCAAGCAAAGAAGAATTCTTGGGACAAATGAAGTTTCTCTCACTTCTCTCCACTCTCAGACATTCTTTTCCTTAGAATGAAGTTGAAGATTCTCTTGCTTAGGCTCCATTTCCTACTTAAGATAGCTACTTGAGCAAAATTAATTATGATCATACACTACAAAACATTTAGGAATAAATTTTGTAGAGAACTTAATGAGAAATCAGAGATTTATCATGCGTTTTTGTTCCTTTGTTGTATCTTTCTACCAATCTGTAATGAAAAATATAATTCACTGTCTCATTTGTATATTTATCATTTATCTGACAATCCATTCTCAACAATTTAAAGGAGTATTTTGTTTTGTGGAGTTGTATCATTTCATTTATGATTTATTGTATTCTGATTCTGATTTTTACTCCTTCACCACAACCAAGTATTGAAAGAAAAAATTTTCTGAATGTATTATACTTCCTATTAACAGATATTCATGGTTTATTAGTAACAAAGTAGAAATAAATTGAGAGCTTAATAATTTTAATATTAATGTAAATAAGAGTAGCCAGTTATTTCTTTTTAACTTTTTATTGATTTCTTGTGAATTTCATATCATGTACCCCAAATCCCACTCATCTTCCTGATCCTTCATAGCCGCACTCTGCCTTTGCAGTTTCTCCCCAAAAGAAAATAAGAAATAATAATAAAAAAAATCATCGTGGAAACTGTAATGTATCATAGTGTGTCCCCTAGTATTTACTTTTGTCCATACTTTTAAATGTTAACTATAATTATTGAACCATTTTGAAGCCTCTGACTTCTGCTGCACTATCAATACTAGATGCTCACTGAGACTCCTCTCAGATATTTGGTTGCTGTCCTGTGTCACGAAGAACCTGCTGCTTTGGATCTGCAGAACTGGCCCCTTCACATACTCCAGCTTTTCGTGGATGGGGTAGATGTTGCAGTGGGCCAACTCAGAGCATTAGGTCTGGGTCTGGGTGGCTTCTGAGTTGGTCTGCATGCCAGCTTTCCTGCAAGCATACCACCAAGGGGAGCTGTCCAATCCTGGCAGCTAGCTCAATCAATGCCTCAGCCATACTGGGGCCATCTCTCTTGCCCTCTGGGCTGGCTCACATGCACCTACACCACCAGAGGCAGCTCTACTTTATTGCCCAGAGGATATGCAGGCCAACTCTCTCAAGTGCTACAGCTGACAAGGGGCAGAGCCAGCTCCCCTGTCCTCATGACCTTAGAGCCAGCTTTCCAACACTCACAACCTCAGAGCATAGCCAATTATTTTCAGTGGGCAGAGAAAGCAGAAGAAAGTGAACAAATTTGATGGTGAATACAATGTACTATAAGTACTATTCACTTAGGGGACAGAGGTACAAGCAAAACTTTTATCTCCAGCTATTTCATTCTTCTGTGCCATTGAACTTATTTCTCTTCTCTTCCCTATATTTGCATATGTAATATCAGATGTATGTTTTTATTTGTAGGATATATGATTTTTGTGCTTTCCATTTAATGGTATATTTTAAAATATTATTTATATTTACCCAAGGAGACATTTTCATGCATGTATATAGCATACTTTGGGCTTAGCAACAATTTTTACTGATTGTTTTCCCTTTTTAATCTCATCATCTTTGTAGGTGTTTAGGGTCTTGATAAATCTGTGATGTGATTTTCTTCCAGTTGATCTATTATTTGGCTGTATGCTTTGTAGACATTCGTATTTATGACTTCCCTTAGAAAATATTAATTTTTATATTCCACCAGTACATTCTATTTTCAAAGTAGACTATCTGTTTTTGTCTTAACATTAAATTTTATATCTTGATTAACATTTATATTTCTGTTCAGTTCTAAAGATTTCAAAACAAAAAAGCATAAATTTGAGTAATTCATGTTAGTAGTTTGAAAGTGTAGGTCAACTTCCCTGTACATTATCAGAGCATTCTATGCCTTGAAAGGCCACTTGATTGCCTAATCCTATTTTCTGAGGAAAGAAAGCAATTTGAATCCTTAGTGACTCCCGGTGGCTTTGGAAATTAGTTTTCTTGTTCTAGGCTTCTATGTCTCAAAAGGAATTCAGCTTTTTTGGCCTACTTTATTCAGCTTGTTATGGAAATAAAACATCACATGTGGGTGTGGATTTTTTAAAGGAAATTCCATTCATAAGTGGACTAAGGATTGTTCAGAGTTCTGTATAATTCCCACCAATTCTGGCAAATGCACACTTCAAATGGCACTGCAGAGAGATAATTAGTAGAGAAATATTACTACATGAAGAAAGGCTCTAATATAAACATGCATATTCTGGGCAAATTTAACCCTGTGCTGTATGCATTTAGTAGGTAAAATGGGTTATCCCTATTTAAATCAAACACATAACTGGTTTTTCTCCAGTGAAACATTTACATATGCACAAACTAGGCAACAGGAGAAAAACCCCTGGATGAAAATAAAGAAATCTTTTATTAATTCTGCTGTTAGCTGGTCAGTCCTGTCAGCTGCTTGCTTTTATGTAATTGTACTGAAATAAAACACTTCTATCCCTTCATGCTGTGCTTTCATATTTATCCTAATTGTGAAATGTCATTAAATTGTGTTTTGACCATATTTACCCCCCACCCATTTTTACAGAGGACTTACAATATAAAAACAAGTGTTCACTAAAATATAATATAACCAGTATATCTCAGCAGAGCAAACTGCAAGCTCTGAATTCTTCTGCAAGGAGAAGACCCTCAAGCTCCATCTTTTCTTATATCCTAAACGATTAGATAAACAATTTCATTTTGTCATATGACAGCTTCATCATTGGGAGTTTATTGTTTGGATTGAGACATAGATATATAAATGACGTATGATGAAAGTTTCTTGGCCTAACTTTGCCAATGAGACTGTTGGCTAAGAAAAAAAAATTAGTTGTTTATGGTAAGTTGTTTCAGCAAGAACATTTAAAGGTCCATGTGACTATTTGGAGAATGCCATGTTGGATATAATAAAATGATGTTGGTGTGTCCACGGGACAATGATTTAGAATATGTGGAAGGAAATTTGCCAAATTCATGAATCTCAGAGAGAAAGTCCTATACCGCCAACAAAAACCAAAACAAGAACAACAAAACATAGGACCTTTAGCACAATACAGATCAGTTTGTATAAGAAACCTATATGGAGGTATCTTATGGAAAGTGAAAACTTCCAAAAACCAAAACCAAGCAAACAATGGAAAATACTATTTTTTTTTGTAAAATAAATTAAAAAAAAAAGGTGTTGATATACAATCACTGTGGGATTTCTTTCCATACTGTCTCTAATACCTGATGACTAGACCAGGGACCTTTAGAGTGATAGGAATTGTTTTCTTGAATCATGTATCAAACATTGTGTTTCTGTGAGAAAATGGACCAACATAGAAAAATGTAGAGAAAGACATAGCCTTTGAACCAGCTTTACAGGTGTAACTTAAGGGCTGGTAAATCAGGGCTGTTCAAGTCAAGACAAACAGGAAGTAAAACAACACAGGAATGGACCACCAAAAGGTTTACAACTTAGGGAAGAAATCCTTATTTCAAATAGCCCCGACCTCCTATATTTTCTATATTTTATATTCTCCCAATAATGCTATGACATTATGCTTCCATCAAGAAATTATTTACCAGGCAGTGTCTTCATGGCCTATTCCACTTGGGATTTGCCTTCCAGGCACACTGAGAATATGTTTTATTAGTCTCTTAGGTGTTCCTTAATCCATTCATGTTAACAAAAGTAATCATACTATATGAAGTTAGGATTAGGAAATATTGCTGGGCAGTGGTGGCAGATACTTTTAATTCCAGAACTTGGGAGGCAGAGGCAGGTGGATTTCTGAGTTCGAGGCCAGCCTTGTCTACAGAGTGAGTACCAGGACAGCGAGGGCTACTCAGAGAAACCCTGTCTCAAAAAAAAAAAAAAAAAGATTGGGAAATGTTCAGGGCTGGGGATTAAGTATTAGTGTCTGGATGTATGACATACAGGCCAATCCTTTTTTCTCTATAAGAATTATCCAACATTTAGGAGATCAACATACCCATTTTCCAAACTTCTAACATTTTAAATATTTCTATAAGAATTTCATACAACATGTTTTGGTTATTTTCAAAACCCAAGTCTTCCTACATAGTTCCCTCGTCCCAATTTTGTGCCTCTCTGTTTTTAACCCATGGAACCAAATTGTGCTACCCAAATATTTGTAAAAAGTGTTTTATTTTCCTAATGTAAATGTTGTTTCTGAACCATACTGCTGAATAAGCTCATCCTTTTTAATTTTTTCTGAACTCTGGCTAGGGGGTTCAAGTCGGCTCTTCTGGCACAAACTCTTCTCCATGGTGACTGATTCAATCTGGCTTTGCTAAGCTTCTCACTGAATTGCTCTGCTTGGCCTTCAACTAACTCTGGCAATGCATTCTAATCTTCTTAATTCTCTGGCTCAAACTG
>LR751490.1:36914-98803 GCA_902729485.2 Mus minutoides
CTCCCTCTGTGACAAAATATAAATTACAATATAGATTGGGAATACCACGAAGCACTTTTAATGGATCTGGTGATTTTGATCAGATAATGTATGCTACTTTAAATTATTTTACTCAGTCCAAGTATACTTTTATTTTTCTTTGGTTTAGATGTTTGTGTCTCTGTGTACATGTTTGCACTAGAATTCAGATGCTCATGGAAGGGTGTCAGGTCACCTAGATATAGAGTTAGAGGTGGTTGGGAGTTGTTTGATGTGAATGATGAGAACTAATTGTGGGACCTTTCCAAGAGCAGTGGATGTTCTCAATTGTTATGTTATCTCTCCAGCTCTCTCCCCAGAACAGTCATGACTCCTTTAGGTATTCTTTAAAAACATGTAGGCTTTAATACAATCCTATAAACAAGAAATATTGCCTATCTATTTTACTTTTGAGAAAACTGAGGATGTTAAAACTGCTTTGGTCATGTTATAATGAAGAAGGAAAGATCCCAGAAGAGTAGGTTCCATACTCTCAGGCAAACGTTCATGGTTACAAAGCTGCTTTGTTGGCGTTCGGACAGTTGTGTTACATTGGTTCAACTCATGTTTCATTTGCTAAAACATTCTTAAGCAATTATATTCCTTAACTGCAGAGGTTTTATGATCATTTAATTCTTTTCTTTTTGCAGTGGGATGCTATCACTGAAATGGATGAACACAATAGGCCCATACATACATACCAGGTATGCAATGTCATGGAACCAAACCAGAACAACTGGCTTCGTACTAACTGGATCTCTCGTGATGCTGCACAGAAAATTTATGTGGAAATGAAGTTCACACTGAGAGATTGTAACAGCATCCCGTGGGTCCTGGGGACTTGTAAAGAAACCTTTAACCTGTATTATATAGAATCCGATGAATCCCATGGGACTAAATTCAAGCCAAGCCAATATATAAAGATCGACACAATTGCTGCTGATGAGAGTTTTACTCAGATGGATTTGGGTGATCGCATCCTTAAACTCAACACTGAAATACGTGAGGTAGGGCCTATAGAAAGGAAAGGATTTTATTTGGCTTTTCAAGATATTGGAGCATGCATTGCTTTGGTCTCAGTCCGAGTTTTCTACAAAAAGTGCCCCTTCACTGTGCGGAACTTGGCTATGTTTCCTGATACCATCCCAAGGGTTGATTCATCCTCTTTGGTTGAAGTGCGGGGCTCATGTGTAAAGAGTGCTGAGGAGCGAGATACTCCTAAACTCTACTGTGGAGCTGATGGGGATTGGCTTGTTCCTCTTGGAAGATGTATCTGCAGTACAGGATATGAAGAAATTGAGGGTTCGTGCCATGGTAAGATGCAAAATTCACATAATTTGCCTTGTATTTTAAATTGCTTCTTAAAAATATTGAGAATTCTACTGTGCTTCCTCATTGTTGCTGTTGAAGAAATTGGTTTCTATTAAGTATAAGAAAATGTTTGATATTTGGTTTTTCTTTAAATATGAAAAACATATATTCTTTTCTATTAAAACCTATTAATTCTAGGATTCATATCATTTTTATAGAGGAAAACAACGTCAAGCTCTGTGGATTATTCACCTTTAATAGTAATAAGTAAAATTTTCACCTATATTAGATTTTTAGTTTAAGTAAGGGTTTTTATAAAATGTAATTGTTAAGAAGTAATAACATTGCAAAATGCAATTTAAATGGAACACTATAACTTTCTTACTATGATGATTTGGAATAACAATAAGGATTTTTTTTTTTTCATTCATACAAATCCTCTTAGAGAGTCTATTTTTGGAGGGAACTTGAGACAGGATTTATCTGTATAGTCCTGACTGCCCTGGAACTCACTCTGTAGTACAGGCTAGCTTCAAACTCATAGACATCTGCCTGCCTCTGCCTTCTAAGTGCTGGGATTAAAGGCATTCACCACCAACACCCAGCCTATGGAGACTTATTAATCAAATAAAAATATACATTTAACATTTTTCTTAGCTTTCATAAGTAACATTGATTTAGTTACATTTAAATTGAAATTTCATAGAACACAATATATACATAAAATGATCTTGAATTTAGTGGCATGCTACATATGTTCTATCCTCCATAAGTTATTCATAGAAATTTTTTTCTATTGACTTCTACACTTGAATTATATTCATATGTGTTTGAAAAGATGAGAGATTGAAAGGTAGGAAAAGTTTCACATATATATATATATATGTATATATATATATATATATATATATATATATATATATATATATATATATGTGTGTGTGTATGATATATATATATATATATATATATATATATATATATATATATATATATAAAGTGAAACAGGTTTAATCTGTAAGACACATGTCTTGTTGATGATTGCAAATTTCACTAGAGCATTAAGTGTTGGGCATATTTACTGTTGGAAAACATTGGTAGTGGCTTGAGAAGTCCTATCTTTTGCATGAAGCAAGAAATAGCTTTTATCATTTAATCAAAAGGATATTTTATTCAATATAACAGGATTATCCTAATGATAATTTCACCTATATCAAATTTTATGAATGATCATGGAGTTGGGTGCTATAAATTTCTTTTTATTTTCCCTTAGAAAATGATGCACATGAACATTAATTCATATAAATAGCTATTTTAAAAGTTTGGAGAAGCAAGAGAGCTCTGGATAATATTTTGCATCTATGATTCTATATATTTTTAACTTAACATGCTTTCTATATGACATTCCATTTTTATAGATGGCACACATTTCACTCATTCCTTAGCAGAGATGGTTTTAAATAAATGATAAATAGCATCAATTTATTTTGAGATTGCATATCTGCAGTTAGTGTTAAGAGTTTTAGTATATTTTATCTGTTTATAGATAAAAGAGGGGCTATGTACTGTACATACACTCATCAGTTCTAATAATGGGTGGAAAAGTGAGAATTAACCTTGTATTTTATATCTATATATCACTAACTTCAAAAATCCCTTGAAATATGCATAGAGTAGTAGACATAATAAATACCAAGTGCATGTAAAACTTCTAGAGATATATATGGTTCCCATTATAAATAATAGTTATTTTCAAACAAGTGTGAAACATTGTAAATGTAAAGAAATATACAGTGATATGTTTTCTATTTTAAGCTTTCATTTGCTGAGCACTTTCTTATTGTTCCTTTCCTTCCTGATATAAGAAGCCATATTTTGTTTCTGTTGTCTAACAACAGTACATCTCACAGCCAAAACTCTGAATTTTTCATAGTAAACATTAACATTTTCAAATTTATATGAATAAAATTGTTCATAAGCTCATATTAATAAAATGCATACCTTAAATTTTAACTCGACTGCACATCTAGGGAGGGAAATAGAAATGCTGTTCCTAGACCTGTTCGTTCACGTTGTTGGTCTCTAGTTTACTTTGATAAAAATAATCATTTGAAAATATTATTAGTCACTTTTGAATATGCATTCTCTTAGTCACTCTACTTGATAAAAGATGCATATATATGTTGTCTATCTCTTTGAGACAAACCAACATAAAGCATGTTAGCTGGATACATCATTGACTTATTCCTATAGCAGATATTCTTCAGATTGAAGAAGCAGAGTTCCTAATGTGACCATATGGGTGCTTGAGTAGAGTTGGAGTGTTTAAGACAAACGTTCCTTCCCAGAACTATTCTCTAGGTGGCCTCGAAAGACTTCAGAAATTAGCCTACATTTTCCTATAACATAGGAAAAGCAAACCAAAAAGAAAGAAGGTAAAAGATTAAAAGACTTTCGTGTTTCATTGGTGTCAAAGTGTAGAAAGGACATGTGAGGGATCTCACTCTACTCAGTGTTGCCTGCTTGACCAATGTCCTTCCTTCATACACAAACCCATGTTCCTGTTTTGTGGCGTCATCTTGAAGTTTAACCTATAACAGATGAAATTACCATACTTGAAGTTCTCTCAATTTGAAAATTATATGTATTTTAAGTTCTTGTTTTAAGTTTTAAGTTCTTGTTTTTCACATGCCAACCACATGAATTAGAATGCTTAATATCTTTAAGATTCTAAAAGGTAGAAATTGAACATTAGTCTATTGTGATGATAAATTCATCTGTATGTCGGCCTGCCACAGCTTAGTGACTGATGGTATTTTCAAGTAAGCCTCAGCTCTGTGACTAGTTCTCAGCAGCTTATTGGATCCAGCCACTAACCTCCAAAGTACCAGACTCTGAGTCAATCTCCTGTAAGACCAGCCAGTTCTACAGCTCTGCTAAGCTTTCCTGATTTGATCAACATTAAGAAATGCTTTTTCTCTCCAGCAAATTAGCAAAGACTTCTCTCACCAACCAATCTTCAGTTTGTATCACGGGTTGAACTTTTCTCAGGACCAACACCAATTTTCTTGCTCCTTTACAATAAATATTCTGCTCCATCTCCTTGTTATCCCATTCCCATGTCCACTATCCATTGGGTTACAATGTGACCTGCTTATTGTTTATTGTTAACTTGCCACAACTTAGATTAACTTTGAATCAGGAACCTCTATTGAAGGATTATCTCAGCAATTAGCCTGGTGCCACTGCTAAGCACACTGTTATTATTGTTAATTGATATAGGAGGTTTCAGCACATTATAGGGGCACCATCCCTAGAGAGAGAGCATCATAGTCTGTTTAAGAAAGCTCACTGACCAAGCATGGAATCAGCCTCCTTTCATAGTTTCTGCTTGAGTTTCTTCCTTGACTTCTCTCAGCAATGCACTGGGTCTTGGGAATAAAAGCCAAATAATCCCTTCCCTCCTTTAAGTTGCCCTTTACAAGAATGTTTTATCAAAGCAATAAAAATCCAAACTGGGACACAAAGAAAATGTTATTACAGTTTTTATTTGACATCATGGCAGTCCCTTGTATTCTCTAAATGTTTTCATTGGTAGGTTAAAAGTGACAATTCACTCCGGCATTCAAAGAACATCACGCTCTGGCCTTCTTTTCCTTTTTAACATTGACAAATTCTACCTTCTGCTCGGACTCATTGTTTTTGAACAATGTGAGTGTTCCTCATGTCTCTTAATGTTTTCCGTGCTCTACCTCACATATGGGTTCCTTTATTGGTTGTTTTTTTTCAATCATGACATTTCATTAGTCTTTTCTGATCAAAAATAATTGTTTGTATATGCTGGTTTTCACAAAATTAGCCCTCCTTTCTTTCTTTGTGCTATAGTTTGTAACTTTTATGCATTTGTCTGCTTCATCAGGGCTTCAGATAAAAGACCTGTACTTAAAAATCACCAGCAAATTTTGTTGAAGATATTTGCTGGCCCTTTAAGTTGAGAATCTTCCTAGAATACCCAAGATACAATTTCCAAAATACAAGAAAATCAAGAAAGACCAATGTGTGGATACTTCATTCCTCCCTAGAATAGGGAATAAAATATTCATGGAAGGAGGTGCAGAGACAAAGTTTGGAGTTAAAATGAAAGGATGGACCATCCAGAGAATGCCCCACCTGGGTGGTGCATCACATAATCAGCCACCAAATGCAGACACTACTGCATATGCCAGCAGGGATATTGCTGAAAGGACCCTGATATAGCTGTCTACTGTGAGGCTTTAACAGTCCCTGACAAATACAGAAGTGGATGCTCACAGTCATCTATAGGGCAGAACACAGGGTCCCCAATGTAGGAGCTAGAGAGAGTACCCAAAAGCTGTAGGGGTCTGCAACCCTATACATGGAGCAACAATATGAACTAATCAGAACACCCAGAGCTCATGTCTCTTGCTGCATATTTATTAGAAGATGGTCTAGTTGGCCAATATTGGGAAGAAAGGCCCTTGGTCTAGCAATGTTTATATGCCCCAGTACAGGGGAATGCCAGGGCCAAGTAGTGGGAGTGGGTGGGGAGGAGAGCAGGGCGGGGGTAGGGGAGCAGGTATAGGAGACTTATGGGATAGCACTTGAAATGTAAATGAAGAAAATATCTAATAAAAATATGAAAAAATCACCTGCAAAATATAAGTGTAAGAAAGAGATTTCTGTGAGTGATCCTAAGACAGTGAGAAAGGAATACACTAAGACCAAAGGCCATCCATATGCTTATATGATCCTTCTCATTATATCCCAGTGCTCTAGATCTGAATGTATTTTTTTAAAATACTGGTATCCTTCATTTTACTAATAAGAGGATGAAATTATTAGGAAAAGATGTTTTTCCTATGGTCACAAAAGAATACCTAACATTATATGGAGAATGGAAGCTCAGCTCTTCCTCCTCTTGGTCTTTGCAGTGGCAGTCACTCTTTTCAAACTTTGCTTGAATAAACAAATGGGGGTCTCACTTGGAGCAAATGCACAATAAGGTAACTTATAGTAATCCCATATGTGACTCTTACTAGGGGACTCATGGTCCCTCTTGCACATTTTTGGTCCTTGTAGATAGTTTAAAAATGGACTTGGATGAAGGAAGAATGGAACTTGGGGTGGGAATAGGTGGTAGTGAGAAGTGACTTGGAGGAGAGGAGGGAGGGGAAACTGTGATGGGGATGTAATATATGAGAGAAGAGTAAATTTCAAAGAAAAAAAGAATGGACTTGGAAGGGAACTTAACTCAAAGTTGAGAGCCTAAACAGTAATGCAAGCTTGAACTCACAGTAACTGCCAGGAGGAGGTAGGTTTGTGGTGATGTCAAGGAAAGAGACAGTCACAGCAATGGAAGCTTCTAAGCAGTTGCATGGGGTAGTATGAAGGAGCACTATCCCAGAGACCATTAGGGTAAGCAGGTTTTGGAGTCTGTCTGTTGTCCAATGGTGGGAAATACAAAGGGGAAGAATGCAAAAAAAAAAAAAAAGTATTTTGCTTTCTGAGCTCTCATTCAGTGTCTTAGTTAGGGTCACTGTTGCTGTGATGAAACACCATAACCAAAGCACCTAGAACAGGACAGGGTTTATTTTACTCAAAGTTCCACAAAACAGTTCATCAAAAGCACGGAGGGCAGAAAGTCATACAGGGCAGCAACCTGGAGGCAGGAGATAATACAAAGAGCATGGAGGGATGCTGTTTACTGGCTTGTTCCCTATGGATTTCTCAGTTTGCTTTCAGGGAGAAGAGAGAAAGAGAAAGAGAGAGACAGAGAAAGGAGAAAGGAAAGAGAGATAGGTAAATATAGATAGATATATAGATGGATGATATAGATAGATATCAGTAAAGATGCTAGAGGCCTTGGACAATCCAAGTTGTACATAGTTGCCATAGATACCCATAGGTCCTATGTGGCTGATTTAAATGGCCCATTTTGTTTTTTACTTTGCTCTACACCAATGCTACACCAGTCAAAACCATACTTTCAAAATCTGCAAGATGATACATATTTACCTTGTACCTACATAATTCATTATTGAGTTCCAGGATACCCAGTGCTACACAAACAAATCCTTTCCAAAAAGAAAATGGTCTTAGCTACAAGGTGGTGGCAACCCTACTTAATCCCAGCACTCCTAAGGCAGAAGCATATTTCTGTGAGTTCAAGGCCACCCTGATCTACAGAGTGAGTTCCAGGACACCCAGACCCCCGCACACACACACACCTGCCCCCAAAAAAACATTTTTAGAAAGAAAGAAAGAAAGAAAGAAAGAAAGAAAGAAAGAAAGAAAGAAAGAAAGAAAAGGAAGAAAGGATTCTAAAAGGTAGATTAGTGAGTTGTGAATTTCCTATTCCTTTTCCATGATATTGTTAACAGAGACATATACTCAAATTTGAGGAAAGAGAAATAAGAGCTGCAGTGTGATGCCTGCTATATTATTCAAATAAACAGAAATAATATTTTCACCATTTATGATAAAATTTGAAACCAAACGCAAATACTTCAAATTACTCTATGCATAACAAATCAGCTTTTCATCTTAAATACCACCTTGTTTGTCATATCCTTTTAAACATTTCCCTAATTGAAACTGTCATACTAGCATACTGTTACAGACATAATTTTAATTGTTTTAATTTATTCTACTTAATGTCATTATTTCCAAGGGTCTGAATATAACATTGTTGATTTTTAAAGTGCTAATTTACATCAAATTGTTTTTTACTTCATCTCTCTACAACTATTATAACTGCATAAGAAATAACTGAGATCAATTAGCATGCAAATTTGAATGCAAGTTTTGTTCTGTTTTGTGTTCTGAAGTAACATGAATCCCCAATAAACTCCTCGTGAACATTGATTTAGGATAAACCTTATTAACATAAGATGTTAATGTTGACTTGTACACCTGCTGTAAGAGGCAAGGCCTGGAGGTCTCACATGATATAATTTAGCAAATTTCATTTGGGAGTGGAGATCAAATTTCTGAAATGAGATTCCTTTCACATTTTTTTTTCAGTTAGCATGCACAGTATTGGGTGTCATTATTTACTTCCTTGGGAAGTGTGTTGTAGGAGTGTTAGTCTGCCTTCTCCCTATGCTGTCCTGGAACCCCTTTAGCCTCTACCCAGTCTTCTTTCCAGTTTTATGTCACATATATCCTTTTTTCCTCCACATTCTTCCAGAGTATCTCTCGTAACCCTCTCTTGGTCTCCTCTCTACCATTTTTACACTCTACTCACCTTTACACCCACTTAAGTACGTAAGTGGACATAACAAGCTAAGATCCACATCTGAGTCTCTGTTCTGCCTCTCTTAAAAATAAGTCTCTGAGGCCACTTATTTCCAGAGATTTTCATAATTTCATTTTTCTTTGAGCTTAATAAAATCTCATTGAGTACATGTTACTGAAATGTGCTGTATTATTTTTAAAAAAATAGAAAACTCCCTTTCTCTAGAAAGACACTCTTATTAATGTTTCTTCTGAGATTTCCTTGACATTCAGGAGGAGAGAACAGAGACCATTCTCAGATGAGTGCATAATTGCTCACAGAGGTGAGACAACCAAGGCCTTCAGTGACATAGCTATTGATTTGGACTCCCAAAGAGAGCTGTTGCTAAGACTCCACGGCACAACTTCCTCTGCAATCCAAAAACATTTACACTTTGAGCTTATAATCTTCTGTCCAATCATGTTATCATAGATGACTGTGGGATCAGAGAGCATAAAGAAATTCTAGGTATGGGGATTTTCTGGCATTAAATAAGGGAGTTTGAGGATATGTTGAAAAGCTAGAAGATGAGAATGGTATCTGACAAAAAAAGGTAGGCTTACTGGCCCGGACAGTATTTTCTCCTTTGAAAGGTTCTCACAAACTAAATTTAAACTCTGGCAATATAACATGTGATTCCAAACAACACCATTTTCCTTGAAGCAATTTCAGGGCTTCACCAGGCTTGAGAAGAATATGAAATCAAGAAGGGTGAAAAGGTTCTAAAAGTACAATGAATTATTTTCAAGCAAGACAAAAAATGTTGAGTAATTATAATTGTTGGTGGGCTTTTTTTTGCTACCCCCTTTAAAATAAGTTAAAATATAAAATGTTTTAAGATATTTAGAAAGTTGTTTTAATCATATTTAACATCAATTTTAATCTTGATTTCACAACACTGACTTAAAATTTACATATTACATTTCCATAGAGTCAAATTTTAATGTTTTAAAGTGCTTTAATATATGTATTTCCAAAAGAGTGTAAATTTATTCAGTGTCTCAGTTTTCTTTTCAAACATGGCAACTACTGAAATTATCACTTTCATTTGGGTTATTGTCTAGAATTTAATAATTATACAATCAAGGTTAACAGTTTATTGGGTAAAAAAATTTGACAAAGCAGATAGACAAGTAATCATGGCCCTTATCATATCTTTTCCATTTTTTTTCCTTTCTTCTAGAGATAAATTTGTTTCATCAGATATATCCTCTAGAACTTATTTCGGCAAAGTGTGATGCTTTTCCAGTGTGTGTGTGTGTGTGTGTGTGTGTGAATTATTAATACACCCTGTTCAGTTTGTGTGACTGTATAGTGTTATTTGTGTGTATGTTTTCAGGAATGGTTATTAA
The DNA here is from genome assembly GCA_902729485.2 of Mus minutoides. Classification (NCBI taxonomy): domain Eukaryota; kingdom Metazoa; phylum Chordata; class Mammalia; order Rodentia; family Muridae; genus Mus; species Mus minutoides. Next base: position 46,893 of record LR751490.1, read on the forward strand.
ATGCTGAGTAGCCAACCTGTTTCTCTTGCATCTTCTTTTCAGTGAAGACTATTTATCTGGCAGCTGACACTCCTTACTTGTCTATGGTACTTTGCGTAGCACTTGATATGTAAGGATTGCCTCTTCCCACTCTAGCAGATTGATTTATATCTGTTATTCTTGCTCAGACCCATGTTTATGCATCTTATCAAAAATAATTTTAAGGATGCCTTTTCACTGTTTCATTTCTCTTCAATTATTTTGTCAGTTCCTACAGAATTTACTCTCCTACGTATAGGCTTTTAGGTAACATCTGGTTGGTCTCAGAGATCTAAATCAGTCTCTCTTTTAATATGATGCCAGTGTTTCATAGCATTCATTTGTCATGTGCCTTGGAAATATAATTTTTGTGTTCATTTTATTCTGAGCAACTTGCATTGTGTTTTCTGTTTTCTTGCATTCTGTTTTCATTTGATTCAGAACTTTTCTCTTTTTAAAAATCTTTTATTTATGTATGCATTTCTTTATTTGTTTATACTCCAGATTTTACTCCCCTCCCCAATCCACTCTCAGAGTTTTTCACTTCCCATAACTTCTTCCTGTTCCCTGTCTCCAGAAGGTTGTCCCCAACCCCCACTACACCAGACTTCTAAACTCCCTGGGGCCTCCAGTCTCTTGAGTTTTAGGTGCATATTCTCTGACTAAACCCAGACTCGGCAGTTCTCTACTGTGCATCAAATCCAGTTTCTTCAGCTAAAAATTCACAGTAGTATTTCTTGGTGACAAGAAACAATGATTTAGAGATCTGGACTCCTTGCATTTAAGAATTTACATGCAAAATGAATCTGTGTTCAGCTCAGAGATTGTAAACAGAACACCTTACCTCAATCCATATCAGAAAAGATTGAAAAGATACTTGATCCATATAGAACAGACTAAAATTATAGTGTTTATATGGCTTCTATTGCTATAAATGAGGCTGGGGTACTGTTAAATATTGTTCAAGTTTAGTTGTCATCTTTCTCAGATACAGAGTTCAAAGTTTCAGAAAAATTTATCACCTCTGCTATAGTCTATATCTTTTCCCACAAAACTAACATACTTATCTTCTAATAATGAAAAAATATTTTCATATGATTTAAATAGATTTTGATATCTTGTCAGCAACACTTAAACATCCAGCCTTCTATTCCTGAAGCAATATGTACAATTGTGGTAACAGGGAACAGAAAGTTGTCAGTAAATTCAGAGCCCAAGATGATGCCTGGCATTCAGGCTCTGGAGACCGGCATTAGAGTTCAGATCTAACTTTATTATTTAATATATAAGCATACACACACATATATGTGTGATGCATATATATATATATATATATATATATATATATATATATATATATAATTTTAGCCAATTTGGGTATGTCTTTGTATTCAAGGGCAAATCAGGGTGCAACAAGTATTATTTAGCTGAATCTGACTTGCTTGTCCATGACTTTATATGGAAGGGTCCAATCCCCTGATGAAGTTTCCCTGAAGACAGGGCAAGCAGCACCACCCTGGCCTTGAGTCCTTTGTGCTATTCCACAGGTATGCCAGGAACCATGTCAGATCATATACTGTATATAGTGGATCAGGAGTCTTCAGGGTGTCACAGAAGCCTGGGATGCCTTACTCTCTTTCCTACTTATTCACCTACCATGTTTATCTCCACATTTCCCACATACAATGATTAGGTAAATACAAAATTACGGTCAACAGAGGGAAAAAAATGTTCTTTCATATTTGTTTGTTAAAGGAGATTCATGAAATGAGGATTAATTAACTGTCAAATAATAGACACCGAAAGATTTGGTAGTTTCTTAGAGATGATAGAGAGTATTCCTAAAAGACATGGTCATTTAATCAAAACATATACTGTTATTATATCATCATTATCATTATTAATATTATTATTATTTATTTTTTCATCATAAGTACATGGAAATAAATTTCAGTAATAGCCAGTTTCTCTTTCCAATCTGAACCCAAGCTGAACTTAGTGAAAACTAGCCATTAGTGAAATAAATCTCAAGAAATAAGGAACAAAATAATGGCAAAATTAGTCTCCACGTTAAGGGGGACTATAGTGCCATGGAGATTTCTCAATCATTGGATGCCTACACATGCACTGTCACGATATAAAAAGCATGAAGGCTAACAATTGATGGCAATGTCCAAAACCTGAAAACAAAACTCTGTTTTATCTTCAGTGGCAGATAAGGGGAAAAGCATGATTTATTCCATTTGACAATTCTAAAAGCACCTTCTATATAAAGACACAGAGATTTCTTAATAGATACAAACTCTGTTGTGTGACGCAGAGATAAACAACCACCGTCTTGGGTGGATTTTTTTTTAAATGGAGGATTGTTATTTTGGTCGTTCTTCTTGAAATGACTTATATCCTTATTTTTTGTTGTTGTTTTGTTTTCCATTTTCTCATTTTAGATCTGTTATGTATCCTGGGTCATTCTTTTTCTCCTAAGGAAAACTGGATTCTTCATGTTGAATAATAAAAAGATAATATTTAAAATTAATGTGAAAGGGCTAATATGAAAAATTTGAAATGAAAATAAAGATGTATTATGTAGTATTTTTTCTAAAGATATCGTAATTGATAATTGCACTGTAAACAGGATCCCATACTCTTTAGTGACTAATTCTATATATTGGTGTTTTTGTGGTTATTATAAATTGTTAATATGAATGAATTTTACACAAATATACCATAACATATTATAAAATCTAAGTAATTTTCAAGTTTTGTGTAAAAAATTACAGGTAACAACTTTTACTTAGAGTGACTCTGCTTTGTCATAAATTATCCTTTACTGAGCTAGGTATGATGTCATATACATACCATCCTTACAATCATGAGATTGAAGTAGTTAATACTGGGAATTGAAGGCCAATCTAGGCTTAGTTTCAGGCTACCCTGAGCTACTTATAACGTTGTCTCAATGAAATAAAAGTTCTCTTACATCTCTTGATATGACATTAAAAACTCCTTATACATTTATGCATTTCATATTTCTTAGCTGATCCATATTTACTCAATAAAAATTTATTTAGATGGGTAGATTATTAATCTGAATTCTGTAAATAACATAGAATAATTAAGTTAACATACTAATATACATAATATGAATAATGTATTTTAATGCTATAAATGTTAATTTGTTGTAACACTAAACTTAATTCTTATTATTTTTATCACATTTAGCTAAGCATTAGTGATTCCAAATGTGAAATAACAAATGAAGTTAAATTTACGGTATTGAAAAAAAAGAACAATATATAAAATGAAATACTCAGGCACTCTAGGGAAAATATTTTTAAAGCATATTATTGACTCCTATGGAATAACATTTCTTATTAGCACTCGACTAGAGAAAAAAATCAGTTCAATTTTATGAAGTAATTAAACTGTGGTAAAATAGAGGTCACTAATTAATGGTGGCAAATATATGGCTATTTCATAGACTAGTTTTCACTTTGTTGAGGTTAAGGTTGTGGAAAAAAAGAAAAAAAACACTAATGATTTGGATGTAGGGACATGACTGTCACAGCTTAGTAAGCCCCAGAACAACCTCTTCCATTATTGAAAACATCTCACTTTCAGAACGTAGAAAATTAGCATCTCTTGCACTTCAGTATGGGAATCAGGAGAGTCCTGCAGAGGGTTCAGTGGTGCACTAAATTGATGCCTAAGGGAGAAGACAGTGAAAACATACTGACTTCTCTCATACCAATTACTGTTCTCATGGAAGTTTGCAGCTATGCAGATTTACTCATTTTTAAAATTTTAATAACAGGAAAAATGTGATTGAAATATTAAAGGACTGAATTTACCCCCTCCCCCAGGTTTTAGTATATGTTTGTTTCATTAAGACAGCATTATCTGTCTTAAATATGGCTTATAATGAAAGATCTACAATTATTTATCGGTGTAGCTACCAGCAAGTTGGAGGACTGTAGCCTCATGGCCAGCTGCAGATTTGATGGAACACACTAAAGTCTAATGTGCCATATACCATGTGTTTGATAGTTGTCTGTGAGACCATGGGGCTTATTATCTAAAATATTATTTCCTGGTTTTTCACAGATACTTTTCTGACCTTATAGACATATTAAAGGTATTCTGAAATTACAAATAAATGGCCAAACAAATTGTATTGGTTAGATACTAATATGTATTCCTTTTATTAAACATGGAAGCAAACATTGAAGTATTTTCCTATAAGTATTACTATTTTTTCCAATTTTTTATTAGATATTTTCGTGTCTCTAGCTCCATATGTAGCAGAAGATGGCCTAGTCGGTCATCATTGGGAAGAGAGGCCCCTTGGTACTGCAATCTTTATATGACCCAATACAGGGGAAAGCCAGGGCCAAGAAGTGGGAGTGGGTGGACAGGGGAGCATGGACGGGGGAGGGGGGAGGGGACTTTCGGAAAAGTATTACTATTTACTACATACTATAAACTATATTACTATTTACAAGTATTACTCAGCCAATGCTCAAACATTTGTATTAAGGATGTAACGTCTAAAGCACTCAGAGGAGTCTGCGTTATCTACTACTGTAATCTGAGAATAAAATGCCATATTAGAAAAAAAGTAAAGGACTTTGTGTGTGTGCATGAATTTTTCTACATGTTTCCATGAATGTGTGTGTGTTAATTTAATTGCAGAATATTAATATGATGTTATGCCTCTAAAATGGAGACCGTTTTCAAGAAATTTCTGGGGTCAGCTAATTCTCTCAAACTGTAATAACTTCACCCTAGGCTGTGCTAGACATTAATCATATATTAACTAAAACTTGGTAATTTATGCTCTATATTCAATGAAAAAAAGGATATGCAGAAACAAATGACAAATTTCATATTGTCTTACACTTAAAACAGATTTTTTTCTTTTTAATATGTGTACATACACTTATATGTTTATACACATATATTTAAATGTTTACACACATATATGTTTGTATTTATCTCCTAAATGAAACCCAAAATACTCTTTTGGTGGTATCTAAACTTATTTTTTTTCAACATTTATTAGTTAATTTCTTCATTTACATTTCAAGTGTTATCCAGAAAGTTCCCTATAACCTCCCCCCTCCCAGCCCTGCTCCCCTACCCACCCGCTCCCACATCTTGGCCCTGGCGTTCCCCTGTACTGGGGCATATAAAGTCTGCATGACCAAGGGGCCTCTCTTCCCAATGATGGCCAACTAGGCCATCCTCTTCTATATATGCAGCTAGATACATGAGTTCAGGGGTACTAGTTAGTTCATGTTCTTCTTCCACCTATAGGGTTGAAGACCCCTTCAGCTCCTTGGGTACTTTCTCTAGCTCCTTCCTTGGGAACCCTGTGTTCCATCTAATACCTGACTGTAAGCTTCCACCTCCATGTTTGCCAGGCATTGCTATAGTCTCCCACGAGACAGCTATAACCGGGCCCTTTCAGCACTATCTTGCTGGCATATGCTATAGTGTCTATGATTGGTGGTTGATTGTGGGATGCCGCAGTCATTGGGTCCAACCTTTGGATTCAGCTTCACACTTGATCTCTGTAACTCCTTCAATGTGTGCTTTGTAGGAAGGGGTGACGTGTCCACATTTTGATCTTCCTTCTTCGTGAGTTTCGTGTGTTTAGTAAATTGTATCTTGGGTAGTCTAGGTTTCTGGGCTAAGATCCACATATCAGTGAGTACATGTTATGTGAGTTCTTTTGTGATTGGGTTACTTCACTCAGGATGATGGCCTCCAGATCCATCCATTTGCCTAGGAATTTCATATATTTATTGTTTTTCATAGCTGAGTAGTTCTCCATTGTGTAAATATACCAAATTTTTTTTATCCATTCCTCTGTTGAGGGACATCTGGGTTCTTTCCAGTTTCTGGCTATTATGAATAAGGCTGCTATGAACAATAAATATTGTTGATATTTTCATAGAAAAATATGAAATAAAGGTAGAAATATTTATCAAAGGCACTATGGAGGACACTGTCATTTACTGATGAAAGCTTACATTGTATTTTTTTAAATGTCTAATTTTGCTTTATTTTCTCTCTTTTTTTTTAAGCATTCTATTATTTTACATCTCAAATGATATCCCACTTCCTGGTTACTCTGTCCATAAATCCCCCATCTCATGATATCCCACTTCTCAGTTACCCCGCCTCCAACACCCCATCCCACATGTTCCCTCCCCCCTCCCCTTTGCCTGTATGAGCATGCTCTCCCACTCACTCCCACTCTCCAGTCCCACTGCTGTAGCTTCCTCCTATGCTGTGGCATCAAACATTCCCCAAACCAAGGTCCTCTCCTACTATTGCTGTCAGGAAAGGCTGTCTTCTGCTACATTTGTATCTGGAGCCATGGATTCCTCCCAGTACACTTGGTTGGTGGTCTAAACTTTGAGAAAACTGGGTGGTCAGGGCAGCCTATGTTGTTCTTCCAATGTGGTTGCAATCCCCCTCTACTCCTCCAATCCTTCTGCCAGCTCTTCCACCAGGCTCCCTGAGCTCAGTCTGTTGGCTGGCTCCAAGCATCCACATCTGCACTGGTCAGTTGCTGGCCAGAACTCCCCAGTAACTTCCACACTTGGTTCCTGTCAACAAGCATCTCTTGACCACAGCAACAGTTTGGGTTTGGTGTCTACAGATATGCTGGATCCCCAGGTGGGGCCATTCCCCAGTTGGTCCTTCCTTCAGTCTCTGTTCTGCTTTCTGTCTCTGTTCTTCCTTTGAAAAGAAACTTTTCTGGGTTAAAAAAACTTTGAGATGGGTGGGTGTCCCCAACCTTCAACCAGGGGCTATGCCTAGATGCTGGAGTCAGTCTCAACAGATTTTACATCCCCCCCCCCCCCGCATTATGGCTAACATCAATGCCATTGGGTCCTAGGAGCCTCATGTTTCCAGTGACTATCCCCAATTCTTCGTCCACCCTGCTATCTATTTTTACTCAATTTCCTGACCCTCTTTACCTCTCTCACATCTCCTCCAGTTTCTGATACTACCACCTTTATTTCCTCCCATTCCTTATACAGTTATTAAAATAGGAGAGAATTTATATGGCATTGAAAAAAAATGGTTGAAAGCTAACAACATGAAATGACATTTCTTTTTCAATCTCTATTTTCTGTATAAAAGCAGCAGTGGTAATTTTGCCTAGAAATATTATATTATTCTTTCATTTCTTCTCTTAATCTTCCAAACATAATTTGACTATAACTAATTTCCTTTGTAATAAAAGTAAACCATCACTGTCTATATGCTAAGTTAACATAGATTTAAAATTAAATCATGTCAAAGGCAAATATAAGTACCACCGATTTTAATTTTAAAAAAGAAGGTAGCTGTATGTGATTAATTAAATTAAAATATGCTGTGTTTGTTAGCATGGTGACAATTAAAAAGATATGTTAAGATGTAAAGAACAAAGAACGCTTTGGAAAGGTGAAATCCTGATGAAAGAGAGAAGGTAGAGTTAATTTCCCTACATCCAAAAGACACGGCTTTCTAGAGGCTTTAATTATCACAGTGCTTCCAATTAGAAAAGGATTTTTCCTGTGTGAAATAAAAAAAATAAAAAAAAAAAAAAGCCAACCCATCCATAGATTTATTGAAAGGGAAATTTGGGGATTAAGGGAAATTTTTAAGGAAATACAACCAGTTTAAGATTGTTCTCAGATATGATTTAATCTTTCCACTGTCTTTGTTGTATGCTTCAACCTTTAGCTATATTGTAGATTATTTGCTTTTCCATTACTATTTTTCATGAAGAAAATTAAACAACTTCATTAATTTTCAATTTTAAAAGTTCCAAGAAATATCAGAAGTGATTAATGGATTATAAATGAGGAATATACAGTGGGCTAAAGCAGTGGATGAGAGGTTGGGTTACTGTGGAGTGTCAGCTCATGAAAATAAACACAATGAAATGACAGAAGGTGTCAGAGGGCCACCAGTTAGGAGAGGAGAATATCATAGTAATGGATTAGAATTAAATTAAACTACATGTTACATGATCTTACCAAAGAAAGTTCTGCATTATAAAAATCTACAAAATTATATATTGATTATTATACTTTCTTGAATAATTAACCATTTTTGGTACTCTCAGTTTATATTTCACATTTTTTTTTTACATTCTAATAGTCATATTACATGGAATTTAATTTGTACAAGCTTCACATGGTGATGGCTTCCTAAATACGACATGCACTCTACCAAACTCAACCATTATGAGCCTGATTACATAAAACTGGAATGATTTAAAGTTGCTCCTTCGAATATTCAATCAAAATTAAAGTTCCTCTTTCAGAATATTTAACCAAATCTATATTTTAACATCTTTATGTTGTTGAATTATTTTCAGATCCCTTCTCATTTGAAGTGAATTACTCCCATTAGCCTTTCATAATGACTTTTTTTAATGAATAAGAAATATCTTTCCGCAAAAACTGAGGTTTCTTCACCAAGATGAGCGTTTTGCTTTACAATGATGACTGCACTGTTAATTTGAACTCTCCAGTTTCAGAAACAAGTAAATAGGATATTAAAATTTTCTAGTATGAAAATCATTTACATTATAAATAACATCTATGCTTTTAAATAAATTATGAGAAATTATGTAAAATCTGACAAAATTACAATGACTTTTATTCATAACATTTCTAGGCTGCTGACAAAATTTATAACATAAAATGTTCTTTCAAGTGGCAATTTTATTAGTATTGACATGCACTGATAGCTGTATTTCTACAATCCCAATAAAGATAATGAAAATGTGATTCAACCCTATCGTGAAAATTGAGGCACAGTACAAGGCTGGATGGAGATTGCTAACAGGCTTTCTTTTTTTTGTTGTTGTTGTTGTTGTTGTTGTTGTTGTTGTTGTTGTTGTTTTGAGACAGGGTTTCTCTGAATAGCCCTGGCTCTCCTAGAACTCACTTTGTAGACCAGGCTGGCCTCAAACTCAGAAATCCACCTGCCTCTGCCTCCCGAGTGCTGGGATTAAAGGCCACCAAGCCTGGCTCTAAGGAAGGAAAAGTGCGGGTATGTGATCAATGAAAGCTATGACTCCTTCTAATGCTTGTGCCTTCCTTAAACATAGAGAAGCAGGCATGTCATGGTCCTTTGATAAAAATCATTTGTTTTGTTTCCTATCATATTACCCTATACACAAACACTTATGTGAACACATATGACCTATACATATTAAAATAGATAAATACAAATCTTTGTTGGCTGATACTGAGAAACTGATATTACCCAACAGACCAAGGCTATGGTCAACGTGATGCTCTGTTGGACTTCCATGTCTTGGAACTGATCTTTCCTTTAGGTAGACATAGCTGCCTAGCCAGACTCCCTTGAGACTGTTGGGCTCCTTCCCTCTTCAACTATTCTTCATTTTAACAATGAACAAATGATTATTACCTGGAAAATATTGGTGTGGGTTATATTCGGGATAAGATGAAAGTTGAAGAATTGATGACTGATGTAGTGGTGATTGTAAGATTCCTTTGAGATGTGTCCTCTCTATGCTTTCAGCTTTCTGGAGTCTTCTCTCTAAGTTGAAGTCGGGACTCTGAGTCCTGTGTCATATTCCTGTGGTTTGCATAAGATGTCTGGGCTGGGTCCGTAGGCCCAGGATCTTGGAGACTGCTCACATAAATCTGAGTGTTCAAGGTTCTGGTATAATTTCTTAAAGATCTCAACATAGGAAGTTAATCTGTATTTTCTTATTAGTTTTCACTAATTCCATCTCCATCATAGTGCTAGGAGTTAGTAACCCACTACCTAGCTTGTGAAGAGGCCCTCAACTGTTACAAAAGAAAGCTAATCTATTTTTTTTCTTGAACAAAACTGATGTAACTCAAGTAATCATTAGACACTCACAGGAGGTGTATTTTTGAAAGCCATGCTGCTCAAGCTACATATTGAGTACAAATACCTTATAAGACAATAAAAGGATAGGAGGTGAACAGTAACCCTGAGGTTTTACAGAAGCTACGTTTTACAGTAACATGGATCAGATTTGAGGTTCTTAGAGGCCAAATACTCCAAAGTACACACCACAATCAGAATTCCAGAAACCAACATGGACAACTTTCAACATCAACACACACGGAAAAGACAACTACAGCTCTGAAACACAGCTATAAACTGCAGTTGTACAGCAGTCTTTAGTCCAAACCAGACTACACCATAAAGCCTGCCAGGCTGTAGACTCTAAGAGCTATAAGGTCAAACTTATCCCAATAACATCTTTTCTTTCTCAGTAGCAATGTTCTGCATTTGTTTCTTTTAGTGTGGCTATGACAAATTATGTGATAAAAGCAAATTAAATGACAGACTATTTCAGATCACAGTTGAAGAATACAATCCATCCAAGAATACAATACAATACATAATTGATGCTAATGTGGAGGTTCCTTTTAGATGTTAACTTGCCCAGATTAAATCTCCTGGAAGCTAGCCACAGTTAGGGAACTATCTACATCAAATTGGTCTGTAAGCATGTCTGTCAGGGATTATCTTGATTTTTGGTTGATGTGGGAAGACACAATCCACTGTGAGTTGTACCATTCCCTAGGCAGGTAGTCCTTAACTATATTAGTGAAGAAATATATCACTATGAACAAACTAATAAGCAGATAACACATGTCCAATTTTTTGTTGTTTCATTGACTATTGGTATGATATGACTAATTTTCCCAATTTATTTTCCCCTGATAAAGGATTGTGGCCTAGTCTTTTAAGCCTTATCCTGTATGTAGATTTTGCTGGGGATGCTTCATCACAAAAATAAAGGTCAAACCAGAATAGTTATTAACAATTACTGAAAATTAGTTATAGTACATACTAAGATATATACTATGACACCTGCTAGTTACCTCAACACTAGGGAGGCATGAACAGGTGGATCACTAGGACTCACTGCAGCCTGACAAATTAAAATGGTGAACCCTATTGCCCAGAACAAGAGATCCTCAATTAAAAAAATAAAAAATAAAAACAGGAAAGTAAAAGAACTAACCAACTAAGATGTATTACAACAGTAGAATAATACCTGTGAACACATGTTTGATCTATGGTCTACATAAACAGTTGTGTGACTTACTGTGGATACAAATTAACAAATAACTATTTGTTTCAGAAGGTGCAGTGATGACTGATCAACAAAATGATTAGACCTAAGTCTTTGTAAACAAGTCAATTCATTTGGATTGCTTACAGGAATATGGAGAAGACATTGTTTACAGCAGCTTGGATAATTCAAAGGCTGTTTCATCTTAAAAGACCTACTCTAACATAGACAACAACTCATGAAGGCTGCATGACTAGATTCCTGTCATGATCTGTGGGCAGGTGGTTTGCTTGAAGACTTATCTTCTTTATCAAAGTTGTACTGCATATAACCTTGGGAAGAATCTATGTGAACATCTTAAGTTTCAGAAGATTTCTAAATCTGTTGGGTTATTTCTTGAGCCTTATATGCCTCTTCTTCCTTCCAGAAATGGATGTTTTCATCAAGAGGAAATTGGTGCAAAAAGCATTGTGTGTTTGTGTGTGTGTATGTGCACTATAGATGATAGATAGATGATAGATAGATAGACAGATAGATAGATAGATGGATGGATGATAGAGAACTAATAGAACCAATAATAAAAAAGATGAAGTAGAAATGTTACTCTTCAGACTCATGCACTATGAGATTTGTTCAAACAAAGGACATTATTCACAGAGTTAGATACACACTGGTTCAACAGACTTACTTATAGCCTGCCTGTGGTTAAAAAGTTACTGCGCCTACTGTGTTGGTTTGCTTTACTGTAAAATTGGTAGCCTACATTCATCTGAGAAGAAAGCCTCAAATGAGAAATATTCTAGATCAAACTGGCCTGTAGTCTTATCTGTGGGCATTTGTCTTAATTGTTAATTGATGTAGATAGGTGCCCATCCCACTATGTGTGGAGCCTTCTCTAGGTAAGGTATCTTGAACTGAATAAGAAAATGAGCCAAGTAAAATGATCTGTAAGTTAACTAGAAAAAAAAAATAACAAAAAAGAAATAAATAAAACAAAAAATTTCCCCATAGATTTTTTTCATACATTTTTACTGTTATGTTAGATTCTTGACTCTTGATTGGATATTAATGCTGTGTCCAATGGATTCTTGACTCTTGATTGGATATTAATGCTGTGTCCAATGGTATGTAGACCTGCCTTCGAGTTCCTGTGTTGGCCCTCTCTCTTCAATGATAAACTGTGACCTATGGATATATGATAAAAAAAAGAACTGCAATTAAGGAGTGTTCCTCTTGCTCCCCATCTTTGACACCATGCATTGTCACTTGAGATTTCATCCTAGCCATCCTGATGGGTGTAATATGAAATCTCGGGCTGATTTTGATTTATATTTCCCTGATGAGTATAGATATAGAGCAATTCTTTAAGTGTTTCTCAGTCATTAGATATTCCAATGTTGAGAATTCTCTGTTTAGCAATATACCAATTTTTTTACATTTATTAATTTTTTTATACACTCTATTTTATTCCCCTCGTCCCATCCACCCTCCAACTGTCCCACATCCCATACCTCCTCCCTAGCCCCCTGATCTCTAAACATCCTGGGGACTCCAGTCTCCTGAGAGTTCGGTGCATCATCTGAATGAACACAGACCTATCAGTCCTCTACTGTTCATGTGTTGGAGGCCTCATATCAGCTGGTATATGCTGTCTGTTTGGTAGTTCAGTGTTTGAGAGATCTCAGGGGTCCAGAGTAATTGAGACTGCTGGTCCTCCTACAGGGTCCACTTCTCCTCAGCCTCTTTCAGCTTTTCCCTAAATCAACCACAGGAGTCAGCTGCTTCTGTCCATTGGTTGGGTGCAAATATCTGCATCTAGCACTTTCAGCTACTTTTGGGGTCTTCCAGAGTACAGTCATGCTAGGTCCCTTTTTATGAGTGCTCCATAGCCTTAGTAATAGTGTCAGGCCTTGGGACCTCCCCTTGAGCTGGATCCTACTTTGGGCCTGTCACTGGACCTTCTTTTCCTCAGGCTCCTCTCCATTTCCACCCCTGTAATTCTTTCAGACAGTCAAAAGTTGTGACTGTGGGATGTCGCACACCCCCCCTCCATATGATGTCCTGTCTTCCTGGTAGAGGTAGGCTCTATAAGTTCCCTCTCCCTAATGTCAGGCATTTCATCTAAGGTCCCTGCATGTGAGTCCTGAGAGTGTCTCACCTCCAAGGTTTCTGGTGATTCTGGAGGGTCCCCCCAATCTCCTACCTCTCAAGGTTGCCTGATTCCTTTCCTCCTGCTGGCCCTCAGGGCTTCAGTGCTTTTCCCTAACCAATTTCCAGATCAGGTTGCCCTCTCTCCCCCCACTTTCCCACCCGCGATGTCCACTTTCCCTCCCAGGTCCCTCCCTACCTCCCCACTTGCGATTGCTTTCTTCTCCCTCCCAAGTGGGACTGAGGTGTCCTTATTTGAGCCCTTCAGCTTGTTGAATTTTTGAGTTCTGTGGACTGTATCTTGCGTAATCTTTACTTCTTTTTTTTTTTGGCTAATATTACTTATTAGTGAGTACATACCATGTGTGTCCTTTTGCTTCTGAGTTACCTCACTCAGGATATTTCCTAGTTCCACCCATTTGCCTGAAAAACTCAGAATATCCTCATTCTTAATAGCTAAGTAGTATTCCATTGTGTAAATGAACCACATTTTTTGTATCCATTCTTCTTTCTTGGGACATCTAGGTTATTTCCAGCTTCTGGATATCACAAATAAGGCCACTATGAGTATAGTGGATCATGTGTCCCTGTGGCATGGTGGGACATCTTTTGGGTATATTCCTAAGAGTGGTATAGATGGGTCTTCAAGCAGATCTATTTTTAATTTTTTGAGGAACCTTAGATTGAGTTCCAGAGTGGTTGTACCAGTTTGCAATCCTACCAGCAATGGAGAAGTGTTCCTCTTTATATCCTCTCCAACATGTGTTGTCATGTGAGGTTTTGATCTTAGCCATTCTGATTGGTGTAAGATCGAATCTCATGGTCTTTTGATTTGCATTTCTCTGATCACTAAGGACTGTGAAAATGTTTTTAGGTGCTTCTCAGCCATTCATTAGGGTTATTTGTAATGTTGATGTTTAGTTTCTTGAGTTCTTTATATATTTTGGATATTAGCCCTCTGAAAGATTTTGAATTGGTGAGAATCTGTTTCCATTCTGTAGGTTGTTGTTTGACTCCAAGCAGCATAGGGTACCAGCAGAGTGGGGTATTCCTGTGACAACCTGACCATGTTTTGGGGAGGACTGTGGAAAGACTTTGGAACTTTGGGCCAGAAGATCCATTCTGTGTTAAGAGCTCTGTGGGATGTTGTGTAGGAGCTTGGAAGATAATGTTGAGAACAGTGCAGAAGATGGAGGCCTGGCTTGTGAAATTTCAGAGGGAAAATTAAAGACTCTTTTCAGGGCCATTGCTATTTTGATTGGGAAGATGCTGTGGTTCTGGTTAGCTGGGNTGGAGGCCTGGCTTGTGAAATTTCAGAGGGAAAATTAAAGACTCTTTTCAGAGCCATTGTTACTTTGTGAAGATTCTGTGGTTCTGGTTAGCTGGGGCTGAAGAGTCAGCTGTGATTAACAAGATACCAGAACTACTAAAGCAAAAACTTGGCATTACTGGGACTATTGATGCTGGTTAGCTGGAGCTACGAAATTAGCGGTGATTAAGAAGAGACCAGCATCATTGAGGTGACATCTTCTGGGAAATGTTTTCTGAAAGCACAAGGAGGCTGTGTTCCAGAGATAGCCATGGTTGTACCTTGTGCTGTGACTGGACTTGGTAATGTGTAAGAGTTATCCAAGTGGTTCTGGTTTTAGAGGCATGAAGGAGTCATGCAGAGCAGCTTGAGGCCACGGAAGCACTGTGAGAGGCCATGGAAGGCCACTGGTGAAGGTGCAGCCTTGGTTGCAATTGATGGCCCAGGACTGAAGGGGTCATGTAAAGGAGTTGAGGCTCAGCACCACGAAGAGAGCCTATGAGAGGCTAGTGTTGAAGCCTAGTTACAGAAGCATTTTGGAGATGCCAGTACCATGAGATGACCATCAAGAACAGCAGCAGCAATGGAGTACAGGCATCTGGAGCCTAGAAGAAAACGTGTGTGCTACAAAGGGCATGGCTGGAGAAGTGACCCAAGCCCTTGGAGGAGCCCAGAAGATCGTGAGTTGGATCCCAGACATTGGACAGTTGGAGATTGGTTTTTGCTTTTGATTGTGACTGTGTCCTGATATTTTTCCCTCTTGAAGGAAGTTTTTAAATGAAGCCCACAGTTAAGAGATTTTGAATTTTAAAGTACTTTAAATTTTAAAAGATGTTTTAAAAGGATTGAACTTTCTAATATGTAAAGACTGTGGGACTTTTAAAGTTATTTAAGATCTTGAGGTTGAGTAAGAACTAAGGATTGAGGCTTACTAGTGATGTATTTGTGTGTCAAGTTGACAAGGGGTCAATTGTACTGGCTAATTTTGTGTCAACTTGACACAGCTGGAGTTATCACAGAGAAAGGAGCTTCAGTTGGGGAAATGCCTCCATGAGATCTAGCTGTGAGGCATTTTCTCAATTAGTGATCAAGGGCCCCTTGTGGGTGGGACCATCTCTGGGCAGGCAGTCTTGGGTTCTATAAGAGAGCAGGCTGAGCAAGCCAGGGGAAGCAAGCCAGTAAAGAACATCCCTCCATGGCTTCTGCATCAGCTCCTGCTTAAGTTCCAGTCCTGACTTCCTTTGGTGATGAACAGCAGTATGGAAGTGTAAGCTGAATAAACCCTTTCCTCCCCAACTTGCTTCTTGGTCATGATGTTTGTGCAGGAATAGAAACCCTGACTAAGACAGGTATGGAGCTTGAAGCAGATACTTCCTGTAGCCAGGCAGAGCTTTCAGAGGAGGGAGGGAGACACCAACATACCCACAAAGCCTTTGACCCAAATTTCCCTTGCCTACAAGATGTGCAGGGACAAAGGTGGAGGAATGATTGAGGGAATGACCAACCAATGCCTGGCCCAAATTAAGACCCATCTCATAAGAAAGACCCAACCCCTGACTGTATTAATAATTCACTGCTATGAGACTATGCTATGAAACTATGCCAGTGCCTGGCAAATACAGAAGTGGGTGCTTACAGTCATCTATTGTATGGAACACAGGGCCCCCAATGGAGGAGCTAGAGAAAGAACCCAAGGAGCTGAAGGGATCTGTAACCCTATAGGTGGAACAACAATATGAACTAACCAGTACCTCCAGAGCTCATGACTCTAGCTGCATATGTAGCAGAAGATGGCCTAGTCAGCCATCATTGGGAGGAGAGGCCCTTGGTCTTGCAAAGATTATATGCCCCAGTACAGGGGAACACCAGGGCCAGGAAGCGAGAGTGGGTGGGTTAGAGAGCAGGGCGGGGGAAGAATCTAGGGGACTTTCTGGATAGCATTTGAATTGTAAATGAAGAAAATATCTAATAAAAAATTGTTTAAGTAAAAAAATAATAATCTTACAAAATGAACATTGAACATGAATCTACTTCCTCAAGGTTATGCGGGATGGGAGTTTTAGATCAATCTAACAGTGGGCTTAGTTCCTGATGAGGATTCACCTTGGTTTGTCCATAATATTTTCTTTGTGTACACTCAGTAGCAATTGTAATGGCTTTGTTTCTTTCTGTAAGAGTAGCAGTCTTTCCTCGCTGTCGTGCTCTATTCTTATTACCTCATTTAACCCTAAACCCCTCCTTAAAGCTTCTAAATACATTAGCATGATAGATTAGAATTTCAACCTATGTTTTTCCAGGCTCAGTGTCAGTGTGTTAACATCTTCCTTACCTCCTTGCCACCCTGACTCATGGACTCCTAGACTTTCATTATTCAGGTTAATTTTACCAGCCTTTGTTTCAGACACTTCGTCATGTACACTCTATTCCAAGAGTAACATAATTATACAGGAGCAAGAACATTCCTAGCTTTGTTTATTCACCATTAAGCTCATTATGCATAGAATTTTGCTTGGCATATGTGAGGTACTTAGAGCATATCTGTGAGTGAATGCTTTTCTCCAATTGACTGGGCATAATCATTTCTGGGTTTGGCACATAACATATCAAGACTTTTCATTTCTTTTTTTAATGAACTGTCTAAATAGGTTGTATAACACAGCAAACTATATAACACAAACTGGGTTTAAAATTCTATCTCTTATATGCTGAGACCCCACTCATTCACACCTCAGGAATTCCATTTAAAACACCAAACCCTTGAGGGAAGGCACAGGAGTTGTGTGATTCATGTGGTATCCAGAATAACATAAAAGTGTTTTTCCATGTATACAACCAAATGGAATAACTAATTTCTTAAGGAGTTTAATATATCATTATTTTAGTAAATCATTTTAGTTTTTTTTTCAGTCAATGCCTCTAGCTATGTTATAATGAAATTTCCAAGTTCCTTTTCTTACCAGGTGGCATCTTCTTGACTTTTTCTTGGATATATGCCAGAACTTTTATAGCTGCTTGGGTTATTAGTTTATTCTTTCTCTCATTTATTTGAAAATGTCAATCATAAATTTTATCCAAACCATTTTCTACATTTACCATCTGTGATGACAGCGCTCATAGCATTGGAAGTATTAAGGTGTGGGTGGACTTCCAGATATTTCTCACTCCCACATCTAGAAGCCAGCACCATCTGGCAAGGGCATGACGTGACTAGAGTAGCAAATGTCTTCTGACCTGACTCAGTGAGGCAGTGGAATTTTTTTGTTGTTGTTGCTGATTTCTGTTTCTCCTGTGACACTCATTTCAAAATGCCACTGTTACTTTGGCCTGGCAGTGCCTGTGTTTCCCACGTAGTGTGAAATATTTCCTTGGGGAGTAAGAGGTGACCCAGCTCATGGATCACTAGGAAAAAAGATCAAGCAAAATTCAGCTTCACATATTCCATGTCTTATTCATTAAAGCCCACTGAAGCCTGCCACTGGAGCACCTCTTCCTTGTGTATAAGCAAGTCACTGTAGGCTCTGAAGCTTTTTTCAAATCCATCCACCTTAAGAGTAGTTCACAACTTTGCTTTATCCGATCATAGCAAGATAGTACACACTTCTCTGGTTTTTTGAACATTGTTGTAATGCCAATGGCTTCCAATATTACGGTGAAAGAAAATAGAGCTGGCTTCTCAAATTGGAGGGAGCGTGATATTTGTCAGCTTTTCAGTGCTGTACAAACATATGAGAGGTGATAATCCTCTAAAAATGAGAGATTTAACGAACAATTTCAGAGGATTCTGGACCTTACTGCTCAAGGCACAATGCAGCAGTAGTACGTTCAACTCATAACAGTCAAGAAGCAGAGAGGAAGGGAGAGGGGGATGGATGGAGGTAAGGAGAGAGAAACAGAGAGACAGAGACAGAGACACACAGAGAGAGACAGACAGACAGACAGGCATGCAGAATAGGCTCAGGATCCCCAGCAGCTCCTTTTGACGCCTACCTACAGTAACTAGACTTTCTCCACTGCTTCCAAAATACATGATTACAACACACACAGGTGATCGAGCCTTTAACCCATAAGTCTTTGTAAGAATGTTGGGATATAAATGCTAAAATATTTTTTTTAGAGAGCTCCAAATGTATGAGAAATTTCTTGAGCAGACCTCAGTTCACCCAAAGGGCATGTCTTTCATGCTTAAACAGGTAGGTTCAAAGGGTCTCTGAGCATGATTCGTCATTTCTTGTGAAAATTTGTGATACAACTGTGTAAATGTATAAAATGATTAACTTTCATCTTCATTGACAGTGCTAGACTATTAATAAAAATCTTATCTGACAATCAGTTGTATGAGCATTTACAGTATATATTAATTATAGTATATATTTTACTGTATGTATTTTATATTAAATCATTTTCTATTCTATTTTTATTTCACTAGTAATTAGTCATTCTTATGCTTAAGCATTTTGAGGCAAAATTATGTCAAAGAGATTAACAAATATTTTTTTTTAACTTTTGGCAGTTTATATATTGAATGCTTTAAATATTCTGAATTTTTGTCTTGTCTTTACACCTATTTTCCAATAAATAATTTCCTCTATATAAGAACATTTATTACTCTGAATTCTATTAATATTGCTAGCAATCCATTCTCTTTCCTTGTTTCTAATTTTCCTTTTCTAATGTGTTCTACATATTCTAATTTTACTATGATGTATTCACTTGGTAAAAGGTTGGCTATAGCAAAGGTTAGTAAGACTGAAAACTATTGTCAGAAAATACATTTCTAAAATTTATATTATACAAACTTAAGAAGTAAATCCTTGGGATTATTTTTATCACCTTTATGGTGTTCCTTTTAAAGTTAATTTCCATTTATGTCCATTTATATAAAAAATTTTCAAGTCAGAAAATATTTTCTTTGCTGAAATGTTATAAAATTTAATTATGCATAAAGGCAAATATCATCCTGAATAAAGAATCAATCTGTAAAATTAACAAAATGCATCTTTTGTATCATCAGGTCCTCAGCTTATTTTTGTAAATTGCAATGGCGACTATATCTTATATTTGAATACATCATACAGGAAACCCAAGTGGGGAAGCACCTTCTTCTCCCTGCTTACAATCTCTCTTCAACCACTCCCTCTCCCCCTCTCCTTTCCTTTTTACTTTAAAGGGATTCTCTTGGGATTTGGTGGTCAATTCATTTCACATTCTTTCAGAACATCAATTTGCATATCAAAGTCCAGAGAGAAATACACAGAACCTATAGTACCATCTGTTCTTCACACTCTGTTGAAACCTACATATGAATAAAGCAGGAGATTGGAGAAGACAGCTTTGCTTTTGAAATATATATCATTAATTTTCAAGCAGCAAATCACAAATATTTAATATAGTTTTAAATTGTGTCATGTTTATATATTATGTCAAAACAAGGTATTATTTTTACTTAACGGGATTTTTGATAAGAGGTGATTAGCAGGTGTTTATTGTAGCTTGCTAGGTTTCATATTAAGAACATTGTCATTTTATGACTGAAAGTAAAGCATTATGAAAAACCCAATCATTAGTTTTCAAATTAGCACACATATTCTGACCTATTTTATCTGTAATCCAAAGGAAAAGAATTCTAATAATAAACATAACCACTCAACATTTTAAACAACTAGAGGCGAGAAGAATATTTACAAGATTACTCTGCTTTTAAACAGCAATTCAGTAGACAGAAGCTTTGCCCATACAGAGGCTATTTTAAATCACCCTCCCTACCTTCCTGACCTAACTGTTTTTCATAGTATTTCTAAATATTGCCTTTCTTATGTACCTAAAAATAAAACAAAACCCATTTTAATGATGAAAGTGCTACCTTCTGGAACCAACTACAGAATGACAATTATTTTGTAAAACAGTAAAAGCAAGCAAGGGGTCAACGCTGACTTAATGAGAACACTTCCTCTTCACCTGTAATCCTAAGAGTTCTGTGATGAGCATTGCAGACTGCAGTGCCTGATCTGCTGAGGTCAGAGCTAAATTCTGCACCTATTACAAAACAGAGAAGATGTCAGCAAGACTTTGTGAGGATTTAGTGAGGTAGCATACACAAAGCTATGAACATAACACTTTGACCTTGTTAATGTTCACTATTATTTCATAAAATTTTATATTTCTTCAAAACACAGAAAGTTTGAAATCCTCTAGAGAAAACAAAAAGGTTGTGAGAATGATAGATGTCTTGAGGGAGAGTGAGAAAGAGTAAGGATTCAGGGACCAGTTTATTTTTAAAAAGCAGTTCTTACATTAGAGGAATAAAATTGGACAGAAAAGAAAATGTTACTCATTTTCTCAGAAGTGACTATCAACAAAACTAGTCTCCATAGAACCTCAGCTATTTTAAGTCTGTGGGGATATGACATGAATAAACATTAACAGGTTAATGAAACTCCTGTCTGAAAATAAGGGAAATCTGGTTGCTTGTTTAATGTACCAAAACTCAACCTTCTAATGCTTCATTATGGTCTCAGTTCCTCTTAGAAGCATGGGAAATAGCTTCTGTCCCAGGGGCATGCTGTCTTTAAAGAGTCTTTTTTATTAACATCCCTTTGTGGACTTAACTACTATTATGTGGTTAGGATACAATATCTTGCTGATGACCCATTTCTAATAGTTCTTAATCAAGAAAGATTTGCAGTGCTGTACAGATCTTTTCTCCACATTTCTTCTTAATTCATGCACACTGAACCCCTGTCTAGTATTATCACCGAAGCTGCTAGAGCCCAATTTCCTTTCGTTACTATCTAGCATTTTCATTATGTTCAACATTATTGCAGAATTTTGATGGGCTTTTGTTTTGATATCCCAAAATATCCCCAAACTGAACACTCTAAAGGAAATTAAAAAGATTGTGCAGAGTAAGAATACCACTGCTCAGCTGATCCATCAAGAAGTGTTTGAAGGAACTGGCTGCTGATTTTGCAATTCAATCTTTCTAATAAATAATTGCCCAGAGGGCCCTATCAAATTATGGCTTTTTATTTCTAAGATGAATTTTTAGAACCATTTTTAACACATTTAACAACAGTAACTTATTTGGAACACAGTGTTATTACTTTTTCTTGTGTCTGTTGAAACGATTAAATGCCAAATGCAAATTAAACACAGAATACAGTGTCCAAAGATAACGTAAGTTCAATAAACATGTCTTCCTTTATGCTCCTCTCTTCTTTAATAGGTGTCACGATTACCATGAATATCAAAGTAGGAATCATTATACCATAAAATGTCCAGAGAGATTGTTTTGTGAAACGTTGTTGTGGAATGTTTTTTTCCTCATCCACTCTGAAATTGATTGTTTCTATGCAACAGTTATGAAGGTTTTCACAACTAATGCTATTTCTAAATCTTAGCACAAGAGTATAATGTATGTATAGTCCCAAATACTCAGGTAGTTGACAGAACAGGATCTCTTGAATCTGAGATAATTTGAGGGTAATAAATTGATACCTTGTTTAAAAGAGAAGAAAATATATTTATAAAACATTAATGAAGATTGTCTTAGGGTTTCCATTGCTGGAAAGAGACACTATGACCAAGGCAACTCTTATAAAAGGACAACATTTAATTGCGGCGGTTAAAAAGGTTTGAAGTTCAGTCCAACATCTTCATAGTAGGAAGCATGACAGTATCCAAGCAGGCATGGCACTGAAGATACTGAGAGTTCTAAACTTGTTCTGAAGGCAGCCAGTAGAAGACTACCTACAGTTCTTCCAACAATGTTGCACCTATTCCAACAAGGCCACACTTCTTAATACTGTCACTCCCTGTAACAAGCATAATTCAAACCACAACAAAGATTTTTTATTTAATTTATAAGATTGGCCAGTTAATAGATATAACTTGATGTTAAATTCCTAATAACATTATAAATACTTAAAATAACATGAAGAAAATATAATCTTTCAGATAAGTCAACTACTTAGAAAAATACATTCTTATTGGCTCTGAAAAATGTCATATTTAACTTTGTTGGATAAAATCCTTTGCTTTAAGTATAAGTACTTATCTCCACTGTCAGTATTTCCTTTCCTTATAAAAACAAGTAGAAGTTCTGCAAATACTTACAGATTAAAAGACAAATGAAATACTGCATTTTATACTTAGAAACAAAAATATAAATTAACATATAGATTTACATTTAAACATACTGGTCACGGTTCCATTGGACATTTTGCAGAATTATTATTATTATTATTATTATTATTATTATTATTATTAATATTTGGTTTTTCGAGACAGGGTTTCTCTGTGTAGCCCTGGCTGTCCTGGAACTCACTCTGTAGACCAGGCTGACCTCGAACTCAGAAATCCGCCTGCCTCTGCCTCCCAAGTGCTGGGATTAAAGGTGTGTGCCACCACTGCCCGGCCAGAATTATTAAGAGTATACTTATTTAGTAAATAATTAGCTATGCAATTATAAATTTAATATAATCATTTGATACAAAGTATTTTTTTTTAATTTTGTTGTTTTTAGGATGTACTTGCAATGTTAAAACAACAGGACATATTAGAAAAATGTAAATGTCATATGATATGTATATATAATTTATTTTTAATACCTTGTTTTTAACAATATTCAAATTGACTTCAAAGAAAATAGTTAAATATTGGTACTAAATTTTGAAAAAAAATAATTATTTTGAAATAAGGTAAGAAGAATAAAATACAAAATATATGCTGATTGTCATATATTTTAGGTAACATAAACTATTCTCTCCTGGTAACAGTCAGAAGAGTACTTGAATAGAGTATGACCTACAAGAAAGCAATCCTGGAGAAGAACTATGGGATGCATGGGGGAAGGATAGAATTTTTTTTTTAGCTCTATTTTGGTAACAGTTTCACCCTAGCTCACAAAATTGGGTTATCAAATTAACCCACGCTTATTCTATTATATATATATATATATATATATATATATATCATCATCATCATCACTGAACAAAATGTTTTTTACCTCCCTAGTGTTGAAGTAAATAAATAAATGAAAATTTAGATGTATGCTTGTTTTAAACAATAGACTTTCTTTACATCATTTATTATTTTTTCATATATTCAATTTTGATATTATCCATTCCACTCCCCAAGTCCTCTCAGCTCTCTCCAACACCGCAAACCACCAATTTTAATGTTATCTATCTTTCTCTCCCTCTCTGTCTCTCTCTCTAAAACAATTCTATAAAACAAAGAGACAAAAACAACAAATCATAGCAAAAAAGACCAAAAACAATGAAACATGGAGTCTCTTTCATATTAGTCAACTCCCTCATGAATATGAGGCCTGCTCTATTGCAGGATTTGATTATACTGTGAACCACTAGATTGTATAATTTACTGAAAATACCTGTTTCTACTTATGGTGTGGCTTTCCACTTAGCACACACCTTTAGTCCCCCTGGCTGGAATATAGTCACACCCTTAGTACACACTTCTAAATTCCAAACAATAAAGGTAAAGTTAGTTTGGAGAAGGAAACACCCATTTTTAAAAGTTATATGTAATTGAGTGACAGATGAAGTGACTAATCAGAGAAAGATTTGGCAGAATAGGATATGACCAACTCTCAGGAAAAGATAGAGAAACAGGAAGCCACTTAGGGGCCATGCAGAATGGAAGGAAGGAGTTTTACCAGAACGATGAGAGACAGGTCACAGAAATAACAAGCTAGACACAGGTGAAGTCAGAATGAAAGAGCCAGAAGATTAGAACATAGTGTCAAAGTTAATATGAGGCCAAACAGAACAATTCAGGAAGAAACAGAAGCCAGATTGAATCAGTTTGCCTGGAGACGCATTTGAGCCAGAACAGCTGAGTTAAAACCGCCAGAGAGAGCTCAGAAAGAAAAAAAAAAAAAAAAAAAAAAAAAAAAAAGGACATTAATAAAAAAAAAAAAAAAAAAAAAAAAAAAAAAAAAAAAAAAGGTGCATTTATTCAGCAGCAAGTCTCAGAGACTGAACACATTCTAGGCTTAGGTTCGATTGTACGGAGGCTGAAAACTTCCAGGACTAAGCCTAGGTTATCAGAAGGAGACAGTAAGCCTTGGAGAGGACATTTGGGTCAGGTAACTCAAAGTTACTTTTAGAGAGAAAGTTATTTTCCCTTCCCAGGAGGTATAAATTGCAAGTAACTTGGAGTTGTTTTCTTCTTCTCTATACTGGGATTTTGTCGGGCTTGCATGTATTAACGGACTGTGCACATTGTCTTGATCTCTGTGACTTCATATTACATCAGCCTTGCATCTACAAAATGCCGTTTCCTTGGGATCATTTATTATTTCTGCTGCTACAGTTTTTTCACGTTCTCTTCGTCACAGATCCCTAGGCCATGTGGAAGGAGTTTAATTAAGACAGTTTCTTCTTATAGGATGCTTTCATTTAATTTCCTCTTATATACTGAGGAAATTACTAGAATAGGAAATTTCCATAGAGGTTTTTAAAAGCCTTTAATGTTAGTTGTCCCTTCCCTTTACCCCTCTTTTACCCTGCCCTCCCATCTCTCTCCTTACCTAATTTTATTTTAGTTTCCCCTTTATCCTTTCAGAACACTATATTCTATTTCATTTTCAATGAAAACTATCCTCAACTTCCCCCAGCCCTTACATGCTACCTAACCTACACAAAGATCATTGTTTTTAACATAGTTCCATCTACTTACCTACCAATTCCATAATTTCATTCTTCTTAACAGCTAAATCATATTTATCAAATTTGCCACATGTTCACTATGAGTTCATTATTTGACGGATATCCAGGGCATTTCAAATGTCTGACTATTATGAATAGAGCAGCAGGAAGCATGGATGATCAGGTGTCTGTACTAAAATGTATATTTGAAACCTTTCATGATGGTTATCTAGTCAGCATTGAACCTCACTGGTTCCCTGTGCAAGTGAAAGCCTGTCTCCCATTCTTAGTACCACCTAGGGAGAAGATAAGGCAACCTATACCCAGACCAGTCTAGTTTATTACTATAACTAGCTCTTCCTTTGATATCCACTTCATCTGCTTAGCACCAAGGATCATATCAGCCTATCATTTCCATAGCTACTTTAGGTATTGTAACATCATTTACTTCCCATACTTTCCAATTAAAATGTATCCTAACCCCATTCCCTCCTAAATATTGTAATCTTTAAATGAATTTACATAACATTGTTGTAGAAATATGCATCTATTTTCACTATTATCTTTATAAGTTACCTTCCTAAGTATATTCAAAGAACAATAAATGAGGTAAGAAAGAATCACTATTTTATTAATGAAACACTACTGTGCAAAATTTAAGAAATAGAAGAATAGAGTATGTATAAACCATGACTTTTATAGCATAAGAATTACATTTATTTCCTTTGCTATAAGAATTGCAGGTAGTGTGTCATTACTTTTAAACTATACAATTGAATGTACACTCTGCGTAAAAGGTTACATTGAAATTATTTAGCATAAAAAGATATGCCATGGCCACTTTAAATCCAAAGAACTATTGAATAATGAATGACTGTAGTTATATGATCACACCTACTAGAAAAAGTTATCCAGAGCAGCAGGAGCTGGAAAAGTTAAAAGAAAAGACAAATAGTTCTTCGGAAGGTTGTCCCATCTCAGGAACAAAGAACATTTTGAGAAAGCCAGTGTATGATTGAGCTTCTGAAGATTAATACTGGTCTGGAAGATGATTATAACTTTAACTATGAGCACTGCGTTTATGAAGTTGAGGTTTTAGTTACATTGATTATAAAACAGCTTTTCTAAAATGTATTCATTTTGTGCATTCATGTTAACTTGCATATATATTTATAGACAAAGGTGTCAGAAAAGAGTATCAGATACCATAAGACTGTAGTTAGGGAAGTCGTGAGCAGCCAGTTAGGTGCTGAGAACTAAACCTTGGTCCTCGACAATAGCAGCAAATACTTTATTACTATTATTAATTATTTTATTCATTAACATTTCAAATGATATCCCCCTTCCTAGTTACCCCTCCACAAACCCCATATCCCCTCCTCATTCTTCCCCCTCCCCATTGACTCTATGAGGGTACTCCTCCACTTGCTCACCAAAATTTTTAACCCAGAAATGTTCCTGTCCAAAGGAAAGACTAGTACTACAAACAGAACAGAGACTGAAGGAAAGGCCATTCAGTGACTGCCCCACCTGGGGATCTATCCCATCTGCAGACACCAAACACCCATACTATTGCTGACAGGAGCCTGATATGGCTGTTCCTTGAGAAGTTCTACCAGCACGTGACCAAAACAGATGCAGATACTCACAGCCAACTATCAGACTGAGCCCAGGGACCCCAATGGAAGAGCCAGCGGAAGGACTGGAGGACCTGAAGTGGATTGCAACCCCATGGGAAGAACAATATCAACTAACTGGAACCAACCAGAGCTCCCGGGTACTAAGCAGCTAGTACTCTTAACCTGTGATAATTCTTCAACCCCAGAACAAGTGTTTTAAATATGCACTCACAGTAACCTGTTCTAAATTAAATAAACTTATACATGATTGTATAGACTAAGTTTAATTTAGAAAAATTCTCAATATATCATTTTGTGATATAAATGAGTTAATCTCTAACAAAAAGTAAATACCATAACTTCCTAAATGTTTTATCTCATCTAGAACTCATTTTAAAATTTTATGGAATAGATTACAAGAACATATCTTTTAAGGGACAAGGATGTAGACAATATTCTGGTTTTAACCTTAAAATGTGGTAGCAATATAATGCCTCTAGACTAATTTATCATGTAACAGAGCCGTATATGTTGTACAAAACATTGCCTATATTTTAACAAAATAACAAGAATAGAATATAGAAACGTAAAGTAACATTTATATTTTGCAATTAGTAGAATAATAAAGATTACCAAGACATAAACAATGGTACATGTTTGAGATAATGGAAAAGCTAAATACCCTGATTTATATATTGTCTATAAGTATGAAATTATCATAGACTACCCAACAAGTTCATACAACTATGATATCAATCAAAAGTGTTTGTATAGATAGTGAGAATATCTAATTCAGTAGAAAATAGATACTTATAGCTGAAAATAGAAGAAAAATAAAATAGCATACATGTTTATTGCACTGGATTTCCAAGGGTCATGCTTTAGAAATGGGCCCTATGTTAAAATCTCATAATTCTTCAAGTGCCACAGAATAATGTGCTTACGTCTAGTCATCCCTAATCTCAGTATAACATTGAATATAACTGTTATGTTTTCATGAGCCACATAACCATTTTAAAGAATTATTGTTAAAATTTTAAATCAGAATTTAGAAAATGGAGTTTAAAGGCTATACTGTAGTTTTCTGAATCCTTTTCACATGTTCCTTTGACAAAAATCTGCCCCTCTATATTACTCAATGAGACCATATTCTGAATCGATACTCTTATTTCTCTGTTACATCATTTTAGGAGCAAAGTGTCTTATTGACAAGCTTTAATTTCATCATGATTTCCTAAACTATCGTAATGAAATTGTTTCGTTGTCAAATGAAAGTATTTTTCATTTAAAACTCATACCTTTTTGTAAAAGAAGTCATGTAATCTTCCTGATGCTTTGTTCTTCCTGAGATCATTAGCAGTGAAAGTGAGCAGATGTGAACAGGCTAAATGTCTACTTCTCTTCATTAGAGTACAGTCTTTGTAATGAGCAATTCCGGGGCTATGCATGCTCTCAGACTCAGAATATTCATGTTTATAGATAGTGTGTAAAGGTATTTATTGTCCAAAAATACACATCATAATAAAATGGCATCAGTTCTTCAGAGAATTTTCTAAAATGCGATTTCTATTTCTAGAATCTCTTTAAAATTCTGAGTCAACATTCGAAGGATGTTTTCCTCCATCTGAACTCTCCTCTGGAAATAAAATATTGTTCAAAATGTTTAGAATTCAGTCATATTTGAACAGACAATATATCTTTTTGTTTTCCTGTATCTGATTGTTTAAAATTGTTCAGGTATATCTTTTATTTTCAATAGATTGTTTATATTGTTTGCTTATAAAACACTTGAGCATAATACAAACACACACACACACACACACACAAAATACACACATACACACATACTCACAAGAATTTAGGTTTCCATTTGACTTGTTTATGGAATTGAAATAGGTAAATCATTAGCATAGAGTGGTCTTCTCTCTTATATTTTTCTCTGTTTCTGCAACCTCAGACAGAGCACTTAAAGTTTCTGTTTGAAAGCTCCTTTTATCATTGTACTATCTGGATGATGCTTTTGTTTTATTTGGTTTTATCAATCCCTGTGGACTTAGCCAACCAAAAATCCACTATGTATACCTGGCTGGCCTTGAATTTGGATTATTCCTGCCTCAGAATTGCAAGTCTGTGAGCTACCACACTTGGCTTAGAGGACTATGAGAGAGAGACAGAGAGAGACAGAGAGAGACAGAGAGACAGAGAGAGACAGAGAGAGACAGAGAGACAGAGAGAGACAGAGAGACAGAGACACAGAGATGGAGACACAAGAGAGAAGATAGATAGGTACATAGATAGATGATAGATACTTTCACATGCACCTTTATTTCTACAATACAGTAGATACCTCAGAAATATCTAAGTGGTATGTAGATGTCCTACTCCCCTTTGAACCTGGCTTCTCATTTTCATTTCAATTCTGATTTATTTTTTTCTACAAACATCGTTTTGGAAATAAATTAGCTAAATCAGGACCAGATGAGGTGATGTAAATCTGTTAATCTAAGGATTCACAAGGGCAAGGCAAGAGGATCCTGATGACAGACCAGTTAGTGCTGCATAGCAAGTCTGAGAGTGGGTGTATCCCCAGTTTTCATTCGGAATATGGCACACACTCCAGCAATTCTCAGGATTGGTTTATCACCTCAGTAGCTTTTTTTCCTACCCTTTTTGCTTTTTGCTTATGTGCTGCCTTTTGCCTTACCCTTTCAGCAGCCCATGCCCCTCAGCAGGAGGCTTTGCAGATACAGATCCTCTTTTGTTAAGGATGCCCAGGTGAGAGGTAGACTCTGGAGGATCCTACCTTTTGCAGACCTCAGGGCTTTACAGTATGCCCTTTCTCAGTCCTTCTATATTCCAAGAATCACCCCAAGCATATTTTAAAAGTGATGCATGCCTTTAACGTTATGAGTATTTTTCTCTTTGGGTCTTTGTTATTTAATATTTGATTTCTGTATCTAGGAATCTAGTGTCAATATCCCTTAACTTTTCATTTTACAAAAGAAATATATAACTTTTCTCAATATATATTCTTTGGGCATAGTTAGAATTCTAACCTTAAAACTTTAAGATGTTTGTGTAGCACATTATTCTTTGTGCTAGAAATCTATGTGTACAGATGTATGTTTCTGCACTTGTTCACAGTTGCCCACATTTAAACAGACATTTTTCTTTTTAATTGCTTGATAATCTGTCTAGTTTTTTCTTCAGTTGTGAAATAACATAATAACAGTGCTTTAAATCTTGTTTATTTTTCTGAAGTCCGAGTATTGTGAATCAGTTGTATTTCCTCCATTTTTAAATGTTGAAATACATTGTCTTGATAAGGTGACAACTAGAGTTAAGCCTTATGAGAAGAGGTGAAGGTCAAGAAGGCAGGAGTGTCATGAATGGGATTTATTCTTTTATAATGGAGACCACACAAAGGTCCCTGGTACCTTCTATCATCTAAGGACACACTGAGAAGATAGAACTTTAAACTCAGAAGTTGAATATCATAGACTCTTAGTATCTGGATGACTTGATCACTGGATTCTTAACTTCCAGATTGAGATATATATATTTCATCATGTACCCTAATCACACTTATCTCCCCATCATATTCATTCATATATATATATATATATATATATATATATATATATATATATATATATATATATATATATATATATATGTTGTCTGTAAGCATTCAGTCTATGAGACTTGCTAGGGCAGCACCAGCAGCCCTTTTTCGGAATAAAAATAAAGTTTTAACTATATAAATTTCCTTTAAAATATTTTTTCTACTTTAATATTTTTTCCATTATGTGCTAGATAAGACATAGATTAGACAAGGAAAGTTATAATGAACAGAAATATATTTTTCACAAATCCAGAAGATGATAGGTACAAATAAAGATGGTCGCTATTAGACCGGGTTTTCTGCACTGGACTGCATTCTCTAGAATGTGTTCACAAAGGTGTATAGTGAGAGGTAAGCAAGTCACTCAAGAGTGCATGAGGTCTCTCTCCAGACCCCAACGGGCAGCCCTCTTGGGGCCTCTCTCTCCAGGATCCTACATGACAGCTATCCTCCTGTCCTATATGTACCTTCTCAGGCACAGCATCTCTCCTCTCTTCCTCCTGTCCTCCTCCTGTCCTCCTCCTGTCCTCCTCCTCCTCCTCCTCCTCCTCCTCCTCCTCCTGACATGGCAAATCTCCCTCTTCTCTCCCCTTCATCCCTCTCCCTTGCCAGGGAATCTGAAAAGTTTTGCCTCTTCTGCCCTGCTGGCTATCAGTAACATTATTTACTAGTCAGAAACAACTGGGGGTAGTGTCCCTGCATGTCCTTCATGCTGACTAACTGATCCTCGTGCAAATAATTTGGGGTGCCCAAATTAACATAAAATAAGCAGCATTAGGCCAAACTGGGTACAATGGGGTAGACTTTGGGATGGGCCAACTCAAAGCCCTGGATCTGGCCCTGGATTTTAGCTGAGTTGCTGGACTCACCAGCTCTTCTGTGTCTGCCACCAGAGCCAGCACTCCTGCTTTGCCTACATGAGGGGCAGAGCCAGCTCTCCTGTGTTCACACCATGGACTCCAGTTCACCAACTGTCCTCTGTGCTCTGCTGTGCTGCCCACAGGATGTGGGGATTGGAAATGTACTCTTCCAAGTGCTGCCACTTGCAAGGGACAGAGCCAGCTCAGCCGCTCTCATAAAATCTCTTTTCATCACAGCTTCATTGTATTCATGAGGGCCCAGAGGTCTGGCAGCAGCATCTCTTACAGTCTCTCTGATTTATACTACCATACTCACAACATGTGAATATGAAGGGAACACTGTAGATGGGGACACAGATTTTGAGATATCGTCATTTTTGTTTTCTCTTTCATAAAACATTTATCCTGTAGGTATAATCATTTTTATCTTTTTCTTTTATTTCTGAGATTATGATATAATTGCAACAACTCTCCCCTCACTTAATACCTTCCCATCCCATTCAGACACCACTTCTGTCAAATCTCTTTCTCTCTTTCTAATTATGACTGCCAACATAATTAAATACAGTATAATAAATATAATACCATATATGCATATATTATAAAACCTTTCACATGTACATCTTGAGGCTGATCATGAGGTACTGCATAACCAATTGCTGTGCCATTTCCAGGAGAAATGTATATATACAGAGAGAGAGAAAGAGAGAGAGATTTAGTTAGTAAGATAGTTCAAAAGATAACAAAGGATAAGATCACACAGCATTGATTTTATGCCATGCAGGGGATTTTGGACTTTGCTCTATATGCAATAAGAAACCACTAAAGGTTTATAAATTGAAGGAATGAGAGGTAATGAAATTTGACAAAATGACAGTAAATCAATCATAAAAAGCAAAAGAGAATGCAGAAAATCAGACACTGTTGTCAATGGCTGGGTCAGTGATCATGTTGGACAGAATGAGAGCAGTGGCAATACAGAGAGGGGTTAAGACAGTATTTGAAGACTAGTAAATGTGTTATATCAAGAGTTAGAAAGCAGGTTGTGTTGGTTCAATGAACATAGAGGCAAGAGGAAAAAATGTGAGATTGTTAATCTGGAGATTCATAAGAGAAAAATCTGTTGCTCAATTTTGAACCAAAATTGAAGCAAGCTTTAAGTACATACTGACCAGGATGGACTCTGATCAGTTCTACTTTGGGATCCAGGGAGTGGATCAATTCAAATTTTCAGGAGCTGAAAGAGGCAAAACCCATAATTTATTGCATTTCACATCAGATCCAATCACAGCAAGCATACATCCTGATCTACCTGCTGCCCACGTGTGGTCAAGCATATCTGGTGCATATGGGTCAAAACTAAACTAAACTTGTTTAGGGGAGAAAAGGCAAAACAAACAAACAAAACCAAACAAACAAAACAAATACGCACACAAACAAACATGTGCCCAGCATCACAGGAAGTTACCTAGTCCTTGGGCAAGTAAGGCTTACAGGTTGACTTTGGCTCTTATAAGAAGGCAGAGATAAGTTGTCAGAAATAGGTAAAACTGAGTTCAGAGGTTTAGATCTTGGCATGAAAAATAGGAATTGTAGTGAGTTATTTAAAGGAGTAGCATGCACAGACAATGTGGACTGTGAACAATGATCTATTACTGAACAAAAGATACTATATTTTAAATTGAGCTGCAGTACACTTACACAGGGAGATGTAAGAATAAAGTATGAGAAGATGGTCTAGGACCTAATATTTAAGCTAGTGAAATATTACTGTTTAGGAAGAAGAAAGAAAGAAATGGTTAGTGATGGTATCTAGAGGGAAAGTGAGAAGAATAACAAAGAATAACGAGAGTGGGCTCTGACACTCATAAAAATATTTTAATAAATGGAAAATACCAATATAGAGGTATATGTATTTGTATTTCACTTTAAATTTTTCCTCAATATTTTCCTGTTTTTGTTTTTTGTCTGTTTTTTTGTGTGTGGGAGGGGGTTGTTTTTTGCTTTCAAATATTCTGAACAAAGTTTACTGTTTTTAACGAGATGGGTATTGTTTAAAACTTACATGGAACAGGCAGAAAAGTAAAGTGTTACCAAAATACGACAGTGGTGACTCTTTGCTCCAGTTTATGACTTGATTTTGACCCAGGTACACTTTGAAGTAAGCTGTTAGATGTTAAGTCCTTGCATATTACTAGACACTGAGCAAATTTTATATAACCTTTATACTGCCAAGTTCAATAAAACTGTTGAAAATAATTGATAGATAACATCAATCCGAAAGAAAAAACTGAACCAGAAGAACAAAACTTGATCTGCTCGTCTGTGTGTAGTACATGCTATAGACATACTAAGACTCTTGCTGATTTGAATAATGATAACACTGGTGTAAGTAAATATTAGTATATAAATTGAACAAGGGTTAATTCTAAATATTACTTAGAAATGGTGAATTTAATTGTCCCAAATTTATTGCACCTGTAAATAAATTTCAAAAACTATAAAGTAAGTAGAGACACTAATCTATTCATTATATAAATAAGAAAATTTATACAATATGAATTTTAATGAAAATGTCAAATTAATATATTCAATATAGATAACAATATAAAACTATCTTGTTCTATCTTCAGCTTTTATCAAAATAAGTTTGTCAAATAAACAACAAACAGAAGATGATAAATTAGGTTAAGACATGCAAGCTATTTTCAATTTATCATGGCCTTTGCTTTTATAGATAGAACAGCTTATTATAAATTCTTCATGTTATGGGAACATGAACTCCTTGGAGTGTTTTCTGTATTATTATATGAGTTCTCTTATCTCTGATCAATCTAAATTGATTTTAGCATAGCTATAATGATCCAAGAATTTATATTATCCCTGGAGATAGTACCTGAAAGAAAGTAAGTTAATTCTTCGGCTATGTCAAATCTTTCAGTGATAATTTATTTTATAATCAGTAACACCAATGAAATGTTGCAGTTGTTTACTGTGGAGTGGGAGAATTGAATTATCTATTCATCCATTCTGAGTCTTACCCGTGATTTATCCTTGCCCATGAATTGTAAATTTTACACATCACTGGTAAATATATTGTTAATTCTGGTGTTTAGAATTTAATGCTGGTACTTCAGTAAAACCTTACATGGCATTTGAGCTGAAAATTTACAACTTTCATTCTGAGAGTTTCCTAATTTTGTTTTTTCTCTTTTTCTAGTTACTTCTAATGCTTCCTTGCAGGAAGTCAAGATAAATTGAAGCAATATTCACTATCTCTTTCCTTTTCACCAAGAGTCCCAGGCAAAACAGAGAAACTGGTATGGTTTCTAGGTTAGCATTCTCAGTATTCCTGTATGCTTTGGCATACATGTACTTCACTTTCAATAATATAGCCCATGATTTATATTAGAATCAATGTGATCTTTGACTCCATGAAAGAAATACCACAGCTGATGTTCTCTAAACCTTGTTTGTTCATATTTCTCATGCCCAAGGTGTACAAGTAACACCAAGAATTTTGAAGCATTATTCATAGAAAGCTTGACCATTCACTTGAAGTGGTTCATGCTTACTGGCGGAATGAGAATTTTGCCATTTGAAAGAATTTCTGTCTTTGGAAATCAAACAAATACCTGTGGGAAAAAAAGTGCCCTTTCTGTAGCTGCCTGTGCTCATAGTTATATATTTTTATTCTCTCGGGTGAAACCTTCAATGTGAGACAGAATTTCATAGTTCTTAAGGTGAAGATCGGCCTAAGCATATAGACAGGTATTCAGACATCTGTGACTAGGAAAATGTCCTGAGAAAATTGGAGGTTTCAAATGGTGGGAAGATTGACTTTGGCTGGTGGTTCAGTTAGTCTATGGTTGCTTGTCCTGGACATTTACCCCTGTCATCAATCAGAAGGCCATGGAGAGACAGATCTTGTCAAACCATGAGGCTGTCTAAGGTACAAAACATACTCAGTGAGTAAAAAGGCATGTATCAGTACTAAAACAGCCTGACATAAATATCAAAATTTATGAATGGGAAGGTGTAGAAAGTGTACAGTATTTTTCCAAGAAGTGATTGTTCATAGAAAGGGAATCTGGCCCACACATCCCTTTCAAGGAAACCTTGCCACTGAAGTCAGTGTCATTAAGTCCCACTTTTTAAAGGTCTAAAACCTATGAACATCACACAGGATAGAAACACGAGAGACTTTGCAGAACATTCTTGTTACTACATGGTTTTTATATCAAAGTTCAAAGCTCCTTTTAGAATAAGTACATACCTGCAGCTTTAACTTTGAAGCTTCCTCAAAGATTTATGTGTTAAAGGCTTGGTACTAGTAGTTACACTATTGAGATATTAAGGAGTACCAAAAAAAAAAAAAAAAAAAAGTAATATATCATTGTCAGTTCACCAATGAGTGGATCTGGGGATCAGGACCTTCTTTCTCTTATTTGCTCCCTACCTGTGGAAGGAGTAAGTTTTCTCTGCTACATTCAAGTGGTATAATATGCTGTCTCCCTACAGGTCCAAACTGATAGGACTAATCAATTAAGGATTGAATCGTGTAAAACTACTTGCCATTATAAACCACTAGCTTACATAAGCTGGAGGTGTGGTTCAGTGGTTAGAAGGACCACCTTCTCTTGCAGCGCTTCTACATTTGGAGCCTAGAACTTACAACTGTGTGTCACTGAAGTTTTAGGGGGTCCATCACTCTCTTCTGGTCACTGCACAAATACACAGGGCACGAACATATCTGCCTGCAAGCACTCACACATGTAGCAATAAAAACAACTCATAAAAAGTAAATCATCAGTTTATTTTTGTTGTTAAAATTCTACATTGTTTAAGCCTTAGCCTGAAGAGGAATGTTTCTGTTATTCATAGCTATTATACACCTCTGTCCTCAAATCTTTACAGAATAAAACCCCAGTGTAGGTGGTTCTCCCTTGAAGAACTCTTCTTTGTTCTGGCTCCTGGCAAATTCCCCTGCTTTTAAGCAGGGGCAATTCATCAGTGGGAAGGGTTCAGGGTTTTTCAATCTCAGGGTGGGCTGTGAAGAAAGTGAAAATGTAGCCTGATCTGAGTTGTAGTAATCAGATCAGACAGCACCCCGTGTATGATGAGATCAAACTGAAATCTTGAGAGCCCCATTTACCATTCACTTGCTCGGCAGCAGGCAGCCAGGAACCTGGTGTGATGACTTGCCTCTCTGCATAGTAACTCACCAGCCTCATCTCAGCAGGTGAGTCCTTAGAGCAGAGAGTAGGCAGCAGAAAGGTAAATGTAATAGCACAGTGGGGATGTAAAGCAACTTACCTTGTCCTAACCAGTTGTTCACATGATTCCTGCTATGACATTGTATTTCATCCTCTTTCTGTTCCAGTCCTGCATCTTATTTTTTTCCCCATTAAAGGTCTTTCTTTTTGAAGTGCAGAAGTATATAGAATTTATACAATGGTTTCACCTTCTCAAATTCAAGAACTAAAGACAGTACTCAGTCATAATGTAGGACCAGAAGGATGGTGTCATACATTATCTCTAATTCCAGACAGCTCTATATTGCCAGGGATAACCATCTAGCAGTGTGTACTACAACTAGGACTGACTGTTCTTCACTTTAGGGACTTTGTTAAATCTTAAGAGCCAGAGCATCAATCGACTAGACACTTGTAAAATGTAAGTGGGTGGGGGCTGGTGAGATGGCTCAGCAGGTAAGAGCACTCGACTGCTCTTCCTAAGGTGATACAACCATCCGATCTGGTTCCCTCTTCTGGAGTGTCTGAAGACAGCTACAGTGTACTTATGTATAATAAATAAAAAAAATAAATCTTTAAAAAAAAAAAAAAAAAAAATGTAAGTGGGTGACTTTATATATTTGGAACTCTGAAAGAGCTTTCCAAGAACAGATGCAGTTACTATACTAACACTCTAGCAATTACCAAAAGAACACTTAAGGATCTCTTGTCAAACTGCAAAACTACAGAACACTGTGCCTTTCAAGATATACTCTACAGTGGGATTGTCTCAAATCTATGCCCCTGCCCAGGGTTAGCTGTACACTTCCCGGATAGGAGAATTTTACTTAGCTAACTCAATTATAATCATTATTTTTGTCCACTGTATTTTCAAAATAAACATCTAAAATGTACTAAGTATAAAACCAAACTTCCTTGTTCTAAGGTCTCTTATACAGATTTTCTCTACACATTTTTTTTTTTGTCTTTACACAGAAAAACATCAACACATTTATCTGTCACTGAACATAACTGACTACTGGAGTGCTCCAGGCCATACACAAAAGACTTGATGATTGATTGGCTCAGATTCCAACTGGGTTGCCATTCTAGGCTCATGGATTTTTGCAATCTGGTTTCCTCTGTCTACTTCTCCAGTGTACCACAGCTTGCAGCAACATGCCTCCATCCATTATGACTCATCTTGTAAATGTGGGCATGGGATATC
This sequence comes from Mus minutoides, assembly GCA_902729485.2. NCBI lineage: Eukaryota > Metazoa > Chordata > Mammalia > Rodentia > Muridae > Mus > Mus minutoides. The sequence goes on from LR751490.1 coordinate 84,708, forward strand.
TCTACTCTTGGGGTACTTCCTTGCTTTTTTTCATCTTGCAAGGTTTTATTTATTCTATAATACTCAATGGAATATTCCTGATCCAACTAGGCTGAAATTGCTCAGGCACCCCTCTGTGTTCCTTGAGCATTTTTCTCAAGTCACAATTTAAAGCATTTTAACGAATATAATTACTTTCTCTTTAATCAAACTTCTGAGCAAAAATATTAAATTAAGTTTTGATGAAGTAGTATCTACATACCAAATATGGTACATTTTGCTTATACATGCAAGAATGTATTTAACATTCCATACTTTGTAAAGCAAGCTGTCTTAAAGTTATTCTTTTGTAAAAATGATATTTAAATTCTTTTTTATCTTTTATCTTTTATCTTTTTTATCTTTTTTATTAGATATTTTCTTTATTTACAATTCAAGTGCTATCCCCAAAGTCCCCTATACCGTCCCCTCACCCTACTCCCCTACACACCCACTTCCACTTCTTGGCCCTGTCATATAAAGTTTGCAAGACCAAGGGTCCTCTCTTCCCAATGATGGCCGACTAGGCCATCTTCTGCTACATATGCAGCTAGAGACAATTCTTTTTTAAATTTAAGATGAAGAAATTTTGATGCTGAAAATTAATAATATTTTCTGGATGTTTCTAGGCTTCACTGACCAAGCCCTCCTCTCTGGTAGGATTTAATTAAAATACAAAAGATTCCTATGAAAATATGATATTGTTGTTGTTTTTGTTGTTGTTCTTTGGGGGTTTATTTAAGCAAGTTCTCAATTAATTTAGGCTAGATTCAAACCTCTACCTGTTCCTCTGCCTTTGTGTTAGATTGCACTCCAATACCAACATACCCATATTTCACATGTTCAATGAATAAAAGAGATAAGAAAAATAAAAGAAGGGAAGAGAAGGAAGGACATGGGAAAGATAGAAATGAATCAAACATTCAGCCAAATATATATGCTAGAGAAGTTTTTCAACCTTTCCATGTTATATAGAGTTCATGGGGTTTTGAAATTCACATAATTGTTAGCCTCAATCATAGTGATTACAGTGCAGTCAATAAAGTTAATAGAGTAAAAGGCAAACTACAAAAAATAAATTATTCACCTAAGTCTCTAAAGTCCAGACAGAATATGAACTTCAACCATGTATAGTTAAAAATGAAAATTATTATTCTGAAATATGACATTTTAAAGAAAACAGCATGTATTTGTACTTTATACATTGTGCTGTTTCATCAAGATTATTTTTCGAGAAGATGGCTATGCACAAATCTAATTGCAATATAGTTAAGAAGGATTGGAGTGTCACAAAATGATAAATTATTGTAAAGAGCATAGATGTAAAAAACTCATAAAGTCAACATTGATCTGACATGGTCTGTTGATTATCAATGCTAACCACTCAGGTGCTTTATCAAATTTTGAACTTGAATTTATTTATTTTCCTATAAGGTATACAGTTTTACTAAGGCATGATTGACAAAAATCTTGGAACATATATATGTTGTATGAGATAATGTTCTGTTGTATATGCATAACACAATAAAGGTGGGTAACATAGCTCTTCAAATAGTACTTTTTCTGTTATTGTAAAATACATCCTTCACACTTACAAGTGTATAATACAATACTACAACCTCTGATTATTTCAGCTTATATGTATGCTCTCTGTATTAGTCAGGGTTCTCTAGAGTCACAGAACTTATGGATAGTCTCTATATAATAAAGGAATTTATTGATGACTTGCAGTCTGCAGTCCAATTCCCAACAATGGTTCAGTAGTAGCTGTGAATGGAAGTCCAAGGATCTAGCGGTTACTCAGTCCTACACGGCAAGCAGGCAAAGGAGTGAGAACTAGTCTCCCTTCTTCCAGTGTCCTTATATGATCTCCAGCAGAAGGTGTAACCCAGATTAAAGGTGTGAGACATTACGCCTTTAATCCCACATGACCATACACTCGGAGATCTCCATGTCTTAATCTTCTGGAATCCATAGCCACTATGCTTCAAGACCTCCATACCAAGATCCAGATCAGAAACTTCTATCTCCCAGCCTCCAGATTAGTGTCATTGGTGAACCTTCCAATTCTGGATTGTAGTTCATTCCAAATATAGTCAAGTTGACAACCAGGAATAGCCACTAAACTCTCCATAGATTTTTAAAAAATTATTTCTACATCCTGTCTGCAGATTCCTATCCTTCCTCTTGCCCCAGTCACCTACTACCTCCACCTCCCTGCTTCACCTCCCCCATGGACTCCTCCTCCATTTCTCTTTACAAAAGGGTAGGACTCCTACAGATAGCAGCCAAGGTATATCAAGTTGCCTTAAGACTAGGTACCTCCTCTCCTATTAAGGTTAGAGGAGGCAAATCAGTAGGAGGGAAAGATAGCTCCTGCTTCCACTCTTAGAAGTCCACAAGACCAAGTTACACAACTGGAACATATGTGCAGAGGGCCTACATTAGAGTCATATATGCTTTCTGGTTATATGTTCAGTCTCTATGAGCCCCTACCAGCTTAGTTGACTCTGTGGGATTTCATGTGATATTCTTGACCCCCTCAGGCTCCTATAATCCTTCCTTGGTATTTCCTAACATCCCCCAAATATTTGGCTATGGGTCTCTGTTTCTATCTATCAGTTGTTGTCTGAAACCTCCTGGAGGACATTGGGTAAGGTAACAATCTATGAGTATAGGAGAATATCATTAGGCATCATTCATTGACATATTCATCTTAGCTTCTGACTCTGTTCCCCCATCACTGCCCTAGAAACCACTATTATGAGTTTTGCTTTGTTGTTATTGTTGTTGTTTGAGAAATAGTAGCAATTATCTTCCTCATTGTGTATTTAAGTGTTCTCAACATAATGCCTTCAAGATGCATCCATGCTGTTGCAAATGGTAGGGTTTCTTTCTTTAACACCAGAAGAAGTACATGTATGTGGGTGGGTTTTGTATTTTCTTATTCATTCATTTACTATTGAATACTTAGATTGCTTCCATTTCCTGGCTATTGTGATCAATGTGGCCCTGAATACCAAAGTACCTTCTCCAGCTCTCTGCTGGGTTGGATCATCTTAGGCTTAAAATTTTTCTCTGGGATCCATTTTCTTCTGCACTTTCCATAGTTAGTCATAACAAGCCTATACTGTGCCTGATGGCTAGCATTTCATTTTATTTCCCTTTGCCTTCTTTCATTTTCCTATTTCAAAAAAATTTTCAAATGTTGAAAAGAGTAGTGTCATAAGTGACACAAACTAATAAAATACTTAAATGACTTTGTAATTTTCTTAATTTACAGGAATATATAAGCCTTAGAAATTTGTAAAGCACAGAGAAAATGTGGGCACACTATCACTTGCTTTGTGTAAACATTTGGAGAATGTTTGGGATCTTTAAAAGCCTGTGTGTTCCTCATGCTACTTCCTCCATTACTAGAAACAGTCTCCTTGTGTTGATGCCATCTTCACAAGTCAAAGAGAGGCAAGGGGAAGAAGACAGTGATGAGAGAAAGAAAGAGAGTTGAAACAGAGCTTAGGGAGAAATCACCCATCTAGGATTCTGGGAGCAACACAAGTAGGAAGAAATGAAGCTGTTAACAATACCTTCATGGCATATTAGAAAATTACAAATTTATAGAATTTTTTTTACTATGGATTAGATTTTTTTCATCTAGAAAAAAACATGAGAACTCTACTTCACTTAGAAAACAAATACAAATTAATACTAAACAGGAATAATAGTAATATGAATAAAAAGGAACTTATTCACATCCATAGTTGAACAAAATCTTACTGATTTAAAACAACACACAAACTGCAAAGGAGTATAAAATTACTGAGTATGACATAGTCTTTTTTGTTGCAGGAAGTCCATGTGATGTTAACAGGAGAGCTTGTAATGTGATCCCTTTATCAGTTTAAGTGAGAAATTTGATTATCCACACAGATGTGCGAGAGTCCTTTCAGATTTTTGACACCTTATTTTATAATAAGAACTGTTGGCAGAATTGAAATTGGACTAGGTGTTCTTAAACCAGTAAAAAAAAAGTAACAATTTGAAACTCAACCTCACCATAGAAGTCTAGATAAATTGTGGGCATGACAAATTGTTTGGTATAACCATTTTATTCAGCTTTTTTTTTTTTTATTAATTTCCATACTCAAAAGATGAACTAAAATGAATGAAGAGAAATTAAATATAAATTCCATTTTCAGACATATTATTATCTATGTAGAAAAATGGAAGATCATTGAGCATTAAGCTACACAAATCAATGGGAGTTCTCAGATTTATCTTTGCACACAATCAATTTGCAAAAGCCAATAGTGTTTCTGTCTTCCAAATAAATGGGAATAAAACCTATAATTGAAAGTATTTTAGACTGTAAAATAGTGTACTAGTTATGTTGATTAGCTGTAACTGTCACCTGGACAAACACAGAGTCACCTGGGAATAGAGGACTCTATTAGGACTTATATTCGGAGAACAGGCAAGCAAGAATCTTGGAATCAGTACTCTGTTCTTGAATAAGGATGTGACACTTAGGTCTTGCCTTGATTTCCATGACATGATTGGCTACAACTTTAAAGTGCTAAGTCAAATAAACCATTGTTCCCCAGGCTGCTTTAGCTCAGAATATTTGTAACAACAACAAAAATGCAACTAACACTTATCAGTGCCCTGTTTTCTGAATTTAATTGTCTCTTACAGCGTCCTGTTACAAACAAAACCTATAAGATAGATATTCTAATCTTTTAAAAATGTCCTCAAATTTAATTTCAATATTAGATTTTAAATAATGTGGACTTTAATTTATATAACAATAGGATTAATGTAGATTTCTTAAACAATATATCACAAACTATAAAATATAGATACTATTAATTTAAGCAGTATATGAAATTCTATAAAATATAAATAAACAGCACATATGCTAAAACACTATCCACATTTTGAATAGAAGAATTTATAGCTCATATCATAGGCCTAAAGTTAGAGACAGAAAACCTTTGACAACATTATTTTAAAAATAAAAATAAATTTGTTATATAATAGATTTTAAAAAGACTAGAATACCCTAGTTAAAATACTAGGGTAGATTATTAAATCTTCACATTATATTTTCATAAAGTCAGGATAAAGAAAGAATAACAATTGTTGACATATTTAAATGCTCTAATTTCCCTTCCAAAGAAATGTCTATACAATGCTTTGGATCTCAGTGTCTATAAAGCAGTCATTCACAATGATGCTACTTATAATTGAAGTTCCAGAATCGTCAAAAAGTGGATCAATGGTCCCTCTTTTTGATTTATCTAATGTATGCAATAGACTTATACATATAGAAGCATCATGTTTAATTTTATCAATACAATTAATAAAGATATAAAATATATTTTGTTAAAATCAAGTAGAATGCAAATAAAGACCATAAAATTCAATAAAGTGAGCATAGTGACTGCCTAAGAGGATGGTTTCTTTGACATTCTAGGTAATGAGCTTGTAAACTAATAAGAAAACTATGACAAGCATATCTAATTATGTTGTGGCCGAATCTGTTGAGAGGAGAAAATTATTTTTGGCTGGGAGAATAATTCACTAAGAATGTAATAACTGAGTTGTAAGCTTGATGGAAGGATAGAGCATAATAAGCATGGGCTAGAATGAGAATTGGTGCAGGTGGAAGACGCTGCATGGACACACAGGCACAGAGGTGAGAGATGAGACTTTCACAGGTGGATTGAATGTGGCACCTAGGGAATCACACAAACAGAATACCAAATGACATGTTGTAGTGTATAGCCTTTACTTATGAAACAATGAACCAAGTAGAATAGAAAGATTATTTTTGAAGCAGAATATAGGATGTGATATATAGATGAGAAACATTGAGGGGGCAATAACACAAGCAAAAACATAATAACTTTCCAAACAATAGCATTTGTGATGGATAAGATTGATACAAGAAACACTGAAAGAGTCAGTTCATTAGGAGGCTAATGTCTGTACATAGGAAATCATTCACTCACTAGAAGAATTATTTTCTGATTAGCAGGGACTAGAAGGAAATCACTAAAAGAAAACACTACCTTCAAATTTTCATTGATGGAAAACCTGAGATGGATAATTACCAAAAATCTCATCATAGAACTTAGAATGAGTTACAGAGTCAGTGCTAAAATGATATCCCAAGTCATAAAGATGGAGATGTAAGCTTGTTTAGAAACACAAGAGGATGTGTTTCCTCACCTTTATACAAGGTAAATGAGGACATGTAGTAGATGAGGCATTGAGTCCTCAGCTATTTCATTGACAGTAATAGCAAATGCTTTTATGTCAGAAGTATATTAGTGAATTTTAGAGCCAGGTGACTGTATGTATGTATGTGAGGGTAAGACCACGTTGCAGAGAGACTATACAAGGGTCTGTGTCTGTCCCATGTGAGGGCTTGGATTTAATCCAGCAGATGAAGAGAGATATCAGAATCCTAGGCCCCAGATGTCTCATAATATATCTTGGATGTTAACAGAATGACTATCATTACCATATTGCGAAAGTTCACTGTGATCAAAGGGAGAATAGATAGGAGGCAGTCAGATCAAACCCCAGAGAGAAGCTAACACTTCGCTTAAGTTGGAGTGATCATGACTGTTAGGTTAGCTTGGTGTCTCGCAAAGGGAAATCAAGAAAAAAAAAAATGTTATATTGATGGCAAGGATAATAATGCTGCTTGGAGCCATGCTAAATTTTTAAATGTAAACAGTATTCTCAGGAAGATGTTTAAAATGTTTTTATCTGTCATTGGAAAATACTTTTAGTTAAAATTGGTTGAAGCTATAAAAGAATAAAAAGCAGGTTGGTGTAAGACAGCTTAACCTTTAAACCATTTTAAAACTGTCAGACAGGAGACATACTAGATATTTTCTTTGTCTAATCTTTTTTGAAGACATGACTTTTGGCACTAAACATGCACCAGAAATCTGCTGTATTCAAGTATCTTTGATATGACATTCCCAGCATGGAAATAATGATCACACTTATCACAAATGATTGTATTAAATAATAGTATATTTGGTACTAACAAAATAAGTATTGGCTGTAAAACTCCATTAATCATACAAATCTACTCCATCATCCTGGAGCTTTTACATTGCTCATTATTGCTAGGGGACAGATAGGTTATTAGAAGTCTGACATTATGAATGGTTGTATAAATAAATGATCACATTTGGATTATAGCAGCTTTTCCGGCACATGCTTTCCATCTTCAGGCTGTGTTTTGGAGCAGTGATACTAAAATCTCTGAGAATGAGACTCACATAACCAAAATTAAGTCAAAGGTGAGGAGACAGAATTTACTGGAAGTAAATGTCCTTCTGGAAAGCACTCCTCACATATTTTGTGGTGACATATTTAGTAACAAACCAGCATCATTAAGAGAGCCAAGATGACTACTATATGAATGGGTGTTAAGTCTAGGCTCAAGAATTTCTAGACACAGAAGAACTATTTTATTCAAAAGACCTGATTAAGAAAAATCTTGAAGCAAATGTTACAAAGTAACATCATGCCAGAGTAATTCACCTACTGAGTAGTTTAGAGACACAGGGACACAAAGACACATGGTCTATGTGTCTTTGTTGGGGTAGATGTTTGATTGTTAGAAGATGCACCTTGTACTAAGCCTGAAAGAGCGTGTAAGGGTTAAAACCTCATTTGCACACCAGAAATGCTGTGCCTCAACATATTATAGGAGTCTGTTCTTTCAAATTTCTTTCAAAACATTAGTAAATAAAAATAGAGCGGCACTATGAGAAAAATATAAATTTATTGTAGCAGGAGTAAGGAAGTAGAGTTGATGCTCTCCCCATTAGTCCTTGGATATAAACATACAGGATCATATAATTACTACTACTCACACCAAGCAGAGGAAGCCTGAGATAGCTTCTGTCATCTTTGATTCCCATCTTACTCATTTACTACATTCATATACTTAGAAAAGAGTGTGATAGTGGCTTACTTTCTATGTATTAGCACATGGAAACCCTTAATATGGAAGAATAACAAACCCATATCAGCCTGATTTTTCATTAGTCGTGTGGACTTAATAGTGTGACTCTCAGCATCACTTTGGAAGCTCCTCAATAAACACATGCGCTAGAAGATGGCCTAGTTGGCCATCATTGGGAAGAGAGGCCCCTTGGTCTAGCAAACTTTATATGCCCTAGTACAGGAGAACACCAGGGCCAGGAAGTGGGAGTGAGTGGGTAGGGGAGCAGGGCAGGGGGAGGATATAGGGGACTTTTGGGATAACATTCGAAATGTAAAGGAAGAAAATATCTAATAAAAATTTCTAAAAAAAGACATGTGCTAATAATATACAGCTTGATTTACTTAGCTCTGGTGCAATACTCTTTTAAATGAGGCTTCTATTGATTGAAAATATGGATCTTGTCATAGAAAATAAGTTTATCTGAGTAATCTGCTATACAATACTTCTTTAAATAGGCCATGTCAGGATCTTTAAAAACAGATAAAATAGAGACTACTGGGGGAAAACTTCAAAATAATTCATAAGCTTCAGGTTGTTTGATTTTTTTTTTAGCTGGGTCGTCTTAATACTATTGTTTGGCTGACATAAAATAACTTAAAGGCAACCACTGTGACCTGTCCTTTAGAAAATGTCATGCGAGAGCTGCCTTTCTTTCCTTAATGAATTCAAGAGATACTTATTAAATGCCCTCCTATGAAAATGGATATTGTAGCATCATTTTGTGTGAATTTTCTGGTTAAACACTGATCCACACACTCCAAGAAATTCTATTTTGCAAAAAAAAAAAAATAGATAATATTTACAATGCAAACTAGTATAAACTTTGTGTCATGCCTGACATAATGTCTCATCATAAGCCTGACATACATATAGTCTATATTAGGATAACCTAACTTAATTATCATTTCCTTTAGTCAATTGTAAGGCTCTTTATTTATAACATTTATTTGGCAGTTGATATGGTAGCATGAGTTATATAAGTTCCAGAAGATCATTTCCATGTAATTCTGTGTCCTCAGTCTTGACTTAATATTGGAACTGGTTAGAAAGTTTTGCTTATATTTGAGTCTCACCCTCAACAACTCTGATATTACTGTTCCAAATGCAGACTAAAATTGAACCAAATTCAACCCAAGATGTTATATTCTCAATGTAATATTAATCTATGAATATACCCTACATGTAATCAGATATCTCTCCCCTAGCAATGTTGAATGATATAAAAGCACTAAGTATATATAAATTAGTATAATTAAAATAATTTCAGACAACATTTATTTTATTAGTTCCAAGTATATTATTAATTACTATAATCATATAAGGTAAATATCATCATCAATCTCACTTCACAGTGAAGGGTCAGAGATATTGTGACTTTCTACAAAGATAGTAAGAGACAGCATTGGCATTAGTATTTATTCTGTCTGGGTCTAGAAGACACACTCTTCTCACTGTTAACAGCACATATTATTCCTACCCTGCATGGTTCTTTCAGATCACTGCCTTGAAAAGCCTCCCTCCAACCTCTGTCATAGTAAAATTCTCTACATTTCCATGTCACTGATCAAAATTCACTTCTCTATAAGATGTCCTCCACTTCCCCCTATTCTGGGAAGTGATTCCCCCATGTTAGCTGTAGTCAAAGACAATTATGCATACATTTTTGGTAAAACTCACATTGATGTATATGTTCTTTGAGAAAAGAACCTATCTGCATATATTTTGTATCTGCCTTAACAGTTTCTCAAGATTAGTAGCCCTTTAATATTTGTTGATTGATTAAATGAATGATTAAGTGAAAGACTGTACTACTGAATGTATTCAATGATGAAGACAAATGTATATCTTACTTTTAAGAAAATTGAGTTAAGTAATTTTGTTGAATAAGAGATAAAAGTCATTCATGCATGCCCACATGTACTTTTATTTTTTCCTTCTTTGAAGATAGTTCTTTTTATCACATAATGTACCCTGATCACAGTTTCTATTTCTCCGGTTCTCCTAGTTTCTCCCCACCTCCCCTCCCATCTGGGAGACCCCCCTTCTGTCTCTCCTTAGAGATGATATATATATATCTAAGAGATATTAATAAAATATAGGATAAAACATAAATTCAGACACTGGAATTGGACAACCCTAGCAAAAAAAAAAAAAAGAAAGAAAGAAATAAAAAGAAAAAGAACACATCCCCCCCCCCAAAAAAAAGCAGAAGAAATAGAGACCCACTCATTTACACACTCAGAAAACCCATGAAACATTGAACTGGAAGTCTTAATATATACACAGCGGGTCTGGTGCTTCCAAGTGCTCTATGCTTGATGCTTCATTCTCTATGAGTTGATCATTGATCATGTTCAGTTAGAAGGCTTTGTTTACTTGGTGACCTTTACCCCTTGTCTCCTATGATCTTTCTTCTTCCTCTTCCATGGGGCTCCCTGAGCCCTTGTGGGAAGGATTTGTTGGAGATATCCCTTTAAGGCTCAGTGCCCCTAGCTTTCTCACTGCATCATTGAAAAAGTGTGTTTACTTTAAAATGTTTTAAAAGGGAAATTCACAGAAAGTAGACTGGGAATGCTGATCTTCCTGGGGCGAAACTCAATTTTATTTTCCTAATAGTTAATATTTATTTTCAGTAGTGCCATCATAATAATCATAATCATAATCATAATCATAATCATAATCATAATCATCTATTATAGGCAATCAATGAAATATACAAATTTAGTTTATCCATTCTGATTATTAAAATTTCGGGCACTTCTATAATCTCTCTTCTTAGTGAGCTAATTGGTTTTCTTATTCTCTCTTATTATTTTTTTTAACAATTATCCTAACAGATTGTTTTTCCTACAGGAAAAAGAGGGATAAAGTGTTTACTTTAAGTAGTTTTGTGTTCAGACACCAAAACAAAAAAAATCTGTATAATATTTAGAAATAACTTGAGTATTATTATAGTAGTTAATAAAAAGAAATAAATATAAACATATACATATATACATATAACAACTAATGGAAAATGGGCCATGAATTTGAAAGTAAATAAGAGAGAATATATGGGAGTGTTTGGAAAGAGGAAAAGGGAGGGGAACATGGCATAATTATTTTATAATCTCAAAAAATGAAAGAGAAAAATATTATTAGAGCTGTCTTAAAATCATTATTTTTATGTACACAAAGTTATTTTCTAATTTTCACTTTGCCTATGTTGAATAGCAATGATAAATTTGAATATGTTTAAATTTCTTAACTTCATACAATGGATAACTATTATGGATATCTTTCCTATTTAAAACAAATATTAATTTTTCTTATAAGTAGAAAGTTATTTTCTAACTTTCACCTTGCCTATTTTAAACAACAATGATAATTTTAAATAAGTCATGATTTTATAATTTAAATCTATCATTGATACCCTTTCTTTTAAAAACTAAAATATCATTAATGAATATTTAGTACTATCTATAACTGAGGATCCTATATCTAATGTTGAATACCCTGATATAGGTATCTCCTGTGAGGCTCTGCAAGTGCCTGGTAAGTACAGAGGTGCATGCTCACAGTCATCCATTGGACAGAACACAGGGTCCCCAGTGAAGATCCTAGAGAAAGGACCCAGGAAACTGAAGGGGGTTACAGCCCTATAGGAGAAAGTTTGTCTTTCAAAGCAACTTACTTTATATTAACCTAGGCAAAATAAAGGCAGCTGTGTGAGGAGAAAACACAGTACTTTAGCTTGTATTGTAATGATTCATTGGATCCAAGCAATCCTGTCACTTTGGAAAGATAATTATTTTAGAATTTGATAAGTATAATACACATTGCAGTTTTTACAAGGCCTTTGATTGGTAGTGAGGATTTATATTGAAATTAATAGGTTATTTCAGATGTATCTTTATCAAGGACATTGTTACATGGGCACAAAAAGCACTTACCTGGGGCCTCTGGAGAGGCATTTGGAGGATTATACAACTTGGCCATCATAAAAAGAAAAGCGTCCCATATTTAACAGCTTGATGATTAAGTTAAGAATGTAGTGCCAGATTCATGACAAATCTAACAAAATAATTTACACAATGGTTAAATTGCAATAATTATTTATAGTTGTTCATTCATTGTTCAAGTACCACAAAATAGAGAAACACATTTAGCATATCTGCAGTAAAATAAGAGATAATGCTCATTGAGCATTCCTTATGTGTGAAACATCAAATGCAGCGCATCCATCTTGTCCTTTATTCGTTAGCTAGGCATTATATTCCTACTGCAGAGAGAAAACTAGCATTGAGTTACAAGCTTGGTATAGAGAGAGATATTTGAACACACCTTGTTATACTTGCTGCTGTTTTAGAAAACTTATGTATTACAAAATAGACATTCAAAATAGCAAATAATTTCATAAATGTAGGTAATTTTATATAAAATTAGCAATGTGCTGCTTGATTAAATTTTTAAAAAGCTCTTTCATGAGTTTGGATAAACATAGACATTCAATGAGTCTCTTCTTTTATTCTTACAATCCTCTCTTAACAGTGATCACACTGTGAAAATGAGTAGCATCCTAAATAATTAAAGGTCAGTTAACAGTACGCCCAGGAATATACTTACACAGCTTAATATACTCAAGAATAGGAAACTCGGAACAGAGGAGTTGATAATGGATTATACTGGGTGGATCACAAATCTCAGAATCATATCTGGTCAAATCTTGGTAATTAATATTAGGAGTATAGGTGAAGAAATTATTAATGAGTTTCTTATAGGAAAATACTAGAAAATGAGGTGATAAGAATCTGATAGGGCATATGGAATTCTACACAAGTTGGGATGGGCAGGAATTACAAGGACAAGGTAAGGTAAAGAAAAGAGGGGCTTTCAGAGCCTCTAGAAACCACTTAGTTGATAATACCCCAGATGGAACCAAGACTCTGCAAGGAGTTTACAAAGAAAGAGAGATTAGTTCTTCATTCATTTCAAAACCACTTTTAAAATATTTTATTGAATTGTGTGTGAGAGAGCAGTAAGTATGGCGGTCATAGAACAAATTCTTCAGGAGTCATTTTTTCCTTGTTTTTAATAGATATTTTCTTCATTTACATTTCAAATGCTATCACCAAAGCCCCCTATACCCTCCACCTGTCCTGTTCCTCAACCCACCCACTCCCACTTCCTGGCCCTGGCATTCCCCTGCACTGGGGCATATGATCTTCACAAGACCAAAGGCCTCTCCTCCCATTGATGGCTGACTACGACATCCTCTGCTACATATGCAACTAAAGACACAACTCTGGGGGTACTGGTTAGTTCATATTGTTGTTCCTCCTATACAGTTGCAGACTCCTTTAGCTCCTTGGGTACTTTCTCTAGCTCCTTCATTAGGGACCCTGTGTTCCATCCAATAGATGACTGTGAGCAACCACTTTCCTGGCATAGCCTCACAGAAGAGAGCTATATCAGGGTCCTGTCAGCAAAAACTTTCTGGCATATACAATAGTGTCTGTGTTTGGTGGTTGTATATGGGATGGCAATTCTTCGCTGAATTACAATTTACAGATTCATCTGGAATAACAAAAAAGCTATGATAGCACAAACACTTCTCAATGAGAAAATATTATCTGGTGGAATCATCATGCCTGACCTAAAGCTGTACTACAGAGCAATTATGATTAAAACAAACAAACAAACAAAAAACCTAAACAGACAACCCCCACCCCCACCCCCCAAAAAAAAACTGCATGGTACTGGTACAGCGACAGACAGGTAGACCAGTGGAATAAAATTGAAGACCCAGAAATGAACCCACACACCTATGGTCACTTGATCTTTGACAAGGGAGCTAATACCATCCAGTGGAAAAAAGACAGCATCTTCAACAAATGGTGCTGGGTCAAGTGGCGGTTAGCATGTAGAAGAATGTGAATTGATCCATTCTTAGCTCCTTGTAATAAGCTCAAGTCTAAGTGGATCAAGGACCTCCACATAAAACCAGAGACACTAAAACTTATAGAGGAAAAAGTGGGGAAAAGCATTGAAGATATAGGCA